>JAQGBY010001971.1:0-25670 GCA_034698785.1 Mycogona germanica | reverse complement strand
GTTTTTCAAAAGCCACTTGCTTTGAGATTTGAGCAAAGAGAAAATGAATGCTGGAATTTCCTCACACTCCTATTTACTAAATATTGATGATGACAATGATAGCTGGACGCTGATCCAAAAATGGCGACGAATTTGCAAACTGACGTTACGCGAATTCCGATTATAAAAAATATACACATTTTTGGAGAAAAATGTATAAATACGCAAATTGGTCGCCATTTTTGGATCAGCGTCCAGCTATCATTGTCATCATCAGTATTTAAAAATAACATTGGCGTCTCCTCACCACATAAGAATGAACCTAATCTAAGGCTAGCTTCTCCATAACTAATCTAATAAACTTTGAAAACAAGCAAACAGAACACACTGGTTGGTTTGACTTGAACCCATACTTGTCAGATTCTGGACAAACACTTTCGCAATTCGGTCACAAAGGGGCACATATGAAAAGTCGATTTCTTTTGATTGATATCACTTGAACTGAATAAAGACACAAACATATTTTAAATACCCACATCCCGAGTCTTCAACACACATTCGTCATTTGGGCTCATGAGCGCTCATGTGAACGTTGGTTTTTCATTGGAGCCTTACTTCAACTATCGACGTTACGGTGAAATTTGGTGACTTGTTTCCGTGCACTGTTATCGTGACATTTCCCAATTTCTCCTTAAACAAAACCAAAAATATTTTTGTTAATTAGTAGACAGGTTGCGAAGATCAAACAATCACTTAAATACTCTCGCACATTAATTAAATAAGATTGGCGCGCAGTGCTAAAAAAGTATGCTCACCACTGGACTATCGGGTTCCAATTTTTTGGAACCCAATTTGCGTCCGGTGCTTTATAACTTTCATCACAGTTTAGTAGAGCCGAAAATCACGTATTGAAGGGAGCGAGGTGACGGAGACTGTGTCCACTCTACTGGATTATTGCACCAGATATCTATTTTAGCACCCAATTTGTGATCGGCGTTACTTTTTATAACTTTCTTCATAAATCGCAATACAATACGATCGCGGTTTTTTTCCGTCTTGGCGGAGACAGGCTGCGAAAAACGTTTCAGGTTCTTAGCATCATTCGACGATGGTAGAGTGTTATTCGTGCGAAGATTTTAGTTTGCAGCTACAGTGGCACAACGCTTGAATAACAATCTATTGAAATACAATGGCTGAGACGAAATATCGTCGGTGCGCACACCGATTTCTCGGAAAAGATGTTAAGCTGTAAACCATTTAATGTGTGTATAAATGGTGTTGGTGCGGGTAGGGAATTGGGATTGTAAGCACTACGTTTGGACTTCTTATTCCAGATTTTATTAGCTCTCTTTTTGGTTGGTCTTAGTTGCTTCCAGAACCATTTGTTTTTCTGAGATATTTGTTAAAGAGGTGCGACAGCGTGTTCGCCTTAAAACCCCAACAGGAGTTGACCTGTTAATTTTGCGTTGCCCAAGCTTAGTACAGAGGTAGCAAAAATGAGACGACTTTGAAATTATATAATTTTGTTAATAGTTATCACATCACACTGAATTTTGTTTTTGCACGTGCTCAAATATGTCATCTATCATTTTTCTGAATTTGAAAAAAAAAATCTGAAAAATAGCGCCACCTATGAGTTATGAAGACAATCTATATCTATAAATGCAAATGTATGTTTGTATGTATGTCCTTTATGCATTACTAAACCATTCATCCGATCACTATGAAATTTTGGGAAGTTGTAAAGCGGGAAAGCACGGGAAAGCGACAAAACATGGGAAAGCGGCCAAGCACGGGAAAGCATGGAAAAGTGGGAACGCGGGAAAGCACGGGAAAGCGGGATGCAAATGAATGCATCCTATCGAATCGCAGCAATGCGCGACGGGTCAGCTAGTGTTATGATAAAAACTCTTTCTGAACAAAAACATTCTTCGAAATGTATCGCGGAAGTTTAAAAAAAAGCGGAATTATTGTGAGCACATCTACAATATGTCTAGTAATTAGAAATGATGGATTCAACCGCAACATAAATGGACAAGCCAACGAAAAATCCTCGGGCTTAGTCGGGAATCGAACCCATGATCATGGGAATAACAGCTCGACACGCTAACCATTACACCACACGAGACTAGCGTTAATTTTGACACTTCAAAATATATCATCTTTGCATAAATGAAAAAAAGTTTCTCCTGCAGGGAAATATGTTCCATGAAATTCAAAATCATCTTTCATTCATTAAAAGCGTAAACAATACAACGTGCTTCACAAAGGACTTCATCAATATGGAATTAAAGCGTCTTAAGCATCAATATAGGAGTCTTAAGAATTGTGAACACTTTAATCCATCGCTGAACCTAAACTTTTGGTCATTCCTGTCTCTGACTGATACTTTAATGTAGGTAGGCCATGCATTTTGTTGATCGTCTAATGGTCGATTCGTGTGCTCTTATTTCAGAACTCCATTCTTACAAACTCGTGAAATGTTTGGCACCTCTGAGATCGCTAGGGCGCGAAACGCCAGGGTTAAAATAAAATTGCCAATGTTTGTGTATGGCAGATAAAACCACTTTCTGAATGTGACGTTGGTCCTGCGTGGTTTGTTTGTCATCAGTAGGTACAGCTGCGCTCTTTCGAAGAAGCTATATGGGTTTTTCAGAAAATATTGCGAATGCAATTTGCAATGAGCGTACCCAATACCAGAGGGAGCCACTAGAGGTGAAGACCATCCGCTATGGGACAACCAGGATTTATATCGGTTGCCATTCAAAAGTTCTGAATGCCCATCTGCTTGCTCTCTGCCAGCCAATAAATAAAACAGACTGGAAAAGAAACAACAACCTCGGTTAGATTCATCTAGACGTTTCACTGCAAAAGGTAACTGTATAATTTTTTTAAAGAGGTTTTCGCGAAAATAGGAATCCCAGAAACATTCTTACATGTTGTTTTGACTGGTGCCATCTTTGAGAAGGTGGTGTTTGCATGTATAATCTCTAATTATCTAATTTCAGTTAGATGATGATTTCATAATTAAAACGCATAACTTTGTTCTTACTTTTAAGATGAAAAATGAGAGAGAAAATTTCTTCACATGAACCCGATAAAAACTGGAATAACAAATAATTAATGCTTAGGGGTCCCGTGGGACGTAGTGGTTAGCGCGTCGGCCTGCTATTTCCGTGATCGCAGGTTCGATCCCCGATCGAAAGAAATTATAAAATTTCACAACCTGTGCCTATACGATTTCAGGTTTACGTTAAAGATTTAGATCCCGGCTTTGGTTTAGGCTTTGTCTTGGCAAAAATCCCAGGCCACCCATCTTCTATGTTATTATTAGGGCGGATACACTCGTAATTAGGGTAACAAGGTAATTAGGGCTCTGGTAGCCTGAGCTCGCATGTCCGCCGTATCACTACTTGTATTTGCACTTCACTTGTTTAAGATAATTTTAAAATTGTAATATTGTGTTGGTAACTTATTGTCTAGGGTGCTCGCATTTGGAAATGAACATGTAATTGGAATCTTTCCAAATTTTGTTTTATTTATTTTGTGTATGTATTTTTTGTTCGGGCTTGCGTCTCCGACACATGTGTGTACAAATTATGTATATGTATATCGGTGAGCTAAGAATGAGAAAACTTTTCGATTGGCTTTAACTCACTAACCTTCGATCCATAGGTGGACGAGGTAATTATAAAATAAACCGAATGACGAAGCCACAATCCAGTGAGCCATACTACATGCTTTGAAACATGCTAGTATTATTTATACAATGACAATTCGAAAAGATCATTGGACAAAATTTCAATTTGCTGTACCGTGTTTACTCTAGATTATCGAGCTCCCCAACTCCTAAGATATTGCATGACATATGTACAGTGTTACATGTACACGGAGCAAAGATTTGACATCGATCACCGATGCATTGAGTCAACAAGCCCGTTGCCTTTCTCTCTCTCAACTGAATCTTGACAAGAACAATTAAGTGGTTTCCGCCAGCTGCGCCTTAACCTCAAGACCTCCGATTGAGTTCCTATTTGTCTTCAGCACATATGTGTGTGCAGAAATCGTAAACCCACATCTTGGGCGGCTTATGTACCAAGCACTTTGACAATTAGTAGCACCTCCCAGCATGCATAAGATGGATTTCTGCTTCTTTGGCTCAGTACGAAGGCTAAATCTGGCGAGCCTGAGCAAGCACACGATTCAAGGTATGTATGAATTTTTCATATCCATTGTTAATATTTAATTAAACGCAAGTTGAATGTAAGTTTGAAATCGTCTTTGAAATCAAGGCGACTATCAACTTATTTAATTAAATGTGAATCATTGCTTTTTTATATTAAGAAGTTGGACTTTACAACAATGAAATTATAGAAACCGCAAGCACATGGAGACAAAGTTTAGACAAAGACAGTTTTTTTAAATATTTTTTATATTAAAAATGTATTTTAATAGCATCAAGTTAGCATTTATTTTGAGCAAACTGTTTCATACAAAAAATTGTTCCGTCTGAAGATTTTTATTTTTACTTCCATTAAGAAATGTCAAGAAATTTGATTTTATATATCACAAATTATTGAAAATGTGTAGGGTAATATTTTTATGACTATCGCAGTATTTACAATTATGGCCTGTCTTGTGCAGCTCTATAACTGTATGTTTAGCAACCGAGTTTTTTTACATTTGACATACATGTATTTTTTTATTCTATCCAAGATCCTTTAAAAACCTCAGTCGTTTATGTATTGTTTCCTTCACAAGCAGTTTTCTGGCAGATCGAGGGGGGCGGGAACTTTTTTTTTAAATTGCTTAACTTTATTCCCTAGTCACTCGTGATTTCTTATAGGGGAGGTTGTGAGAGATTGTGTTTCCTAACGCAACCCGAAGTAGCGTCGTAAAGGGACCCCACATAGCCGAACGAAGCGAGAGTTTAGAAAACCAAATCTGTCGTGAGAGAGCGCCTCTGTGTTGGCTTGTGAACCCTTTCTGTTGCAGTCAAGATTTCGCTCTCTAGCCTAACCTTCCAAGGAAATAAATGGCCTAGAGGTAGCTACGCAAGGACAATTATCTGGAAGAGATATGACAGATTCTCTCCAATTTCGTCGACGATAGGAGCCATCTAAAAATGTGCATTTCACCCCGTTGCTCACGAGAGAGTGATGCAATCCTAAAGTAAATAAAGTAGGGGTCAAACGGTTCGATCCGCGTTGACACCTTTAGTAAGCATTTGATAAAACCCACGTATAGTAGTTTACTGTGATCACTGTGTCTTAGAATCTTTTGGTGGGCTTGTAGATTAATTTTCTGAGGTGAGGTGAAACTCATAAAGTGATCTCAGTAATAACGAGTTGCATATGGAGTTGCATAAGATGTTAGTTAAAAGTGGCTTTCCAACTTTTTTAGCCTTGAAATCCTTTGCCAAACCTAGACTCCACCAGGATCTATAGCGTGTTCCTGACACCATCCAGGTACGAGTTCGACGACATAACTTCCATTCCGAAGGATGGCGCGCGTAGTAATTTCGCTCGCCCAAAAAATTCCGAAAGTCTCGGTTGGGATTGAACCCGCTATCACGGGCTCAACAATCCGGCTCGCTGACTAATTTTTTTTTTTGGCTTCCAATCAACTGTAGTTAACTGCACTACAGGCTTTACGTCCCCCTCATGGTGCTTAGGCACATTGCGAGGAGGAACGACCAGTACCCCAAGATCGAAATTTTCGAGAACCCGCGCCGGGAATCGAACCCGGGACCGACGAAACCACAGTCAGTCGCTAAACCAACTGGGCTACGACGAGTCGTACTCGTCGTAATTCGTGGAAGAGTTGTTACAATATTCTGCCACATCGTCTGAGTCAAATTCGAGGGATTCTAAATCAGTTGTCCGACCAATGGGATAATCGACGTGGTTCCTACACTCTAGACTTTCTACCCTCGTTCTACTACATCTGCCACTCAGTTTACCTACTTTATATTTTGCTGTAGCAGTTTGATCCTTGAATGGTAAAATATTTTGCTGCTACAGTGATGTTTAGAGCGAACAATGGGTTCGCTCTAAGCAGCACTTTACTAACACCATTTTTATTCCGCCCGAGAGCGCAGTTTTCCGCTCGAGTAGCGATGACTTGGTGAAGAAAAATTGTTTGCACATTTTTTGTTGTCGTTTCGAATTCTCGGCGGAAACATTTTCGGCAACAAAACTTCCTGATTGGCAAAGCACTGTTAAGGAAAGATAAACAAGATTGGATACATGAGTTTATTGGATGGGAAAAGCAATATGTAAAACTTTTCGATTCCAGGGTATCTGTTTCAAACCAGATGGGAACCAAGATTAAGTGGGGTTGTCAAAAGTGACGTTGTGCAATAATATACATTTTCGTTTAATAAAATTAATTAGCTCTATGATGAGGAAAGAGTTGAAAGATGGCTTTCGAGTGGTAGCTAATATATAGGCAGCGCCTTAAAATAACAACACATCGATTTTACGTCGTCGATTTTACAAGGCTCTGTCCCGTGCTCGTTCACTTAAGCGTCATTTAAACCGGAGGATCTTGGTCGCATGCGAGGGGATCTTCTCCGGTCATCTTCTCCGGTCGCGTGAACTACGCGAATTTTTAATTTTTTAAAAAAATTAATTGCGGAAAAAATTAAAATTCGGGTAGTTCACGCGACCGGAGAAGATCCCCTCGCATGCGACCAAGATCCTCCGGTTTAAATGACGCTTTAGGCTTTCATGAAGTTACAAATATTTAGTGATCATTAAAAAAATTTACCGAAAATATTTTTCTATCGTGTCACGTAAAATATCAGAAAAAATATGTTGCTTCTATAATATTTTTAAAAATACAGTATATCGCTCTTGGGGAAAAAGAAGCGTAATAGATGGTGTTTTGATGCTCCTTCCTCTAATGTGGATAAATGGTAAGATCCATAAGTAATGGAAATATTTTCTTTAGTAAAAAGAAAATACATTGTGCCCCGGCCTAGATGCCCAACGACAACAGAAAACATTGGTCCCATACTTTGCTGTCTAGATTCGTTGATACTTGTCACTAGAACTTGGAGGCGCACCTGATGAGCACAGCATCATCACCAACGACTGCATTTCTCCCTGAGAATTATTTGATGTGTAGCTGTATCTAGTCATTTCAATTCTTCGCTTATCCCGACGACATCACCCCCACTTCTGCTTTCCCACCACCCCCGGGGGAGCTCTTTCACTCATCCCGAGCGAGCGAGTGCGGCAACCACAAACACCATAGATCCCCGCATAGGTAAGTGCAGTCGCGAGGTCGACCGGGCGTGAAAGTTTATCGTGACTCGGTCATGCATATCAATCGATCTGTTCACAGGCGGCGCTCGCTTCGCCGATGTCCGATTTTTCCATTGATTTTATTTCCGGCTAAGCGTGGCTAACGCGCATCACTCTACGAATCTATTTTCTCTCGTGCATGCGATAACGTTTTGCGACGGGACGTCATCAAAAGTGCGGGCGACCGTCGCTATGGACTGGCAAGAAAAACGTTACAGTGGCTTTGGTGGTGCCCACTTAGTGCTTTTTGAATGTGCGACGAATTCCAAGTCTTGCTTTAGACGGAGGATGTGTAGCGAACAAAATAGTGGGAGTCTTGTGTGAAATGGTATTCCCTGCAAACTTAGAATAATGTTTGTCTGTCAGCAGAGTCATCTGTCATCTGTCAACAACCAAGGACATTCCTGCACAGAACGTGAGAACAATCTAAGGTTTAATAATAAATAATTTTTAATTTTACAATCCTTAAGTCCCATTTACGCTGGGGATCATATCACGATTTGCTCAATGGAAATGTCATTTTGTTTATGCCAAAAGCACACTTGTTAGAAATTTCCAACTCACGCAAGTGTTTGACCGCAAAATATATCGTCCGTGGAGCACAACGTGAAATTATCCCTAAAGTTAAAATTGAGCTTTATTCTACCACTAAACCACTCGGTTGACCGTGATCCGAAAAAAAATCAATTTTATAAAAGAACGTATGTTATTTAATGTGAAATTTTGATACGATTTTTTAACATGCTTACCAATACAACGCAACATCATTATTACAATGAAACATCATGTAATCTCGAGAGTAATTAATTACACAAAAATTAAATTGCCAATGCAAACATTGACTCTTAGTTTATTCTTGGCAACTAAGGAGTAATTTTAAAATTTCAAACAACTTAACGAACGATCAAAGAAAGACATTTATTGGCCATTATACATGACTAACATAATATAATTTAAAATGGTACATCATAAATGTACTAGCTAAGCTTTTGATATTTTCTTATAATGTGGGATTCTCTGGAACACCACTTGGACACACATTTATGTGATGCATAGAGGTCACATAGAGCAATGAAGTGATGTGCAGCGGCGGCCACAATTGAGTTTTGGTGGATGGGATTTGATCGCAGCGCTCAATGCTTCACTGGTGCATGCGCGGTTGCTTTCAATTCGCGGCAAAATGCAAATTTCAAAACAGTAGGGGGGTCGCAGAATCTACCGTCAGTGTGTGTGTGTGTGTGAGTGTACAATCGCTTCATAGCTTCATATATAGTATGAATGCCGCTGATCAGACTACAGTGAAGCCTATTGACGCGTCATGTGAAATTCCACGAGCTCCTCTACGCGGGGCGACCGGCAACATTTGCTCCATCATGCAGGATCGACTCACTCAAACGCAATGCTAGCCTGAAAAATGTTTGTTTATATATACTTGGAACCTACGCGGGGGACCATCACAACAGTGTACATTGAAGGTACACGCAGTATCCTTCTAAGATCTGCATGGGACACAGTACATATATACGCCCCCCCCCCTAAGATCCCTCTTACGCGATGAAACTCACCACTATATTCCGATAAATCATAATAATGCAATTCTGTTTAGGTATATTATGTACTAGCTGACCCGTCGTGCATTGCTGCAATTCGATAGGATGCATTCATTTGCATCCCGCTTTCCCGTGCTTTCCTGCTTTCCCGCTTTCCCGTGCTTCCCGCTTTCCCGTGCTTTGCCGATTTCCCGTGCTTTCCCGCGACACATGCAAATGTGCTCTGGTGGCGTTAAATGAAACTGTTTACTGTGAGGGGAGGGGGTTTTGAACTGACGTCAGCGAGAAGAACAAAAGAAAGAAGGTTGAAGGTTTCTCTGAGTGAGTGGGGAGCACACCTAGAAGCCTTGCAGGGAATTCCAAGTTTGGGGATCGCGGTTGATGCGATCTGATGATTGTAGGAGAGAAAAATTTGGGCAAAACCTTCTCGGGAATGTAGTGAACAAATTCCAAAAATTTCATAGTGATCGGATGAATGGTTTAGGAATGCATAAAGGACATACCCACAAACCCACAAACAGACATACATTCTCATTTATATATATAGAAGATAAACTTTTAAATTCCACTAAAAAGAAGATTATTTATCTGCATTAGTGCTACAGTACTATTCAAAGTGCACATGATCCATGAGATTGAATGAGAGTCCGCCTGGAATCCGAAGTCAATGACTTTTACGAGCGTTTTTATTTATTTATTGGCAATCGCTCAGATGTTTCTGATTGAAACAAAGGTCTTAGGAAGACACCACAGACCGCGTTCACCTGACATGAAGTGTTTCGCTTGAGTATGCATGAAAGTATTTTGAATATGCTATAAACAAACGCGTAACCCTTAGAAGTTTCATAGTTCTCTTTTGAGATTGGCGACGTCATGCTTTCCAGTTTGTCCGATATATATTTAAGTTATGATTGCTCAAAACGTACAGTATAATATCATTTTAAAAGTATAACGCTCCCCTGATTTGAAGCTCATCCGAATTCCTGATTGAATGAAACTATGAAGCCGAGCATGACTTTATCAATTCGTTTGGTCGATCGATATCCGTACGTTGGTCTTGAGATGTAAGGGAAAAAAATACTATTTGACCATTCAGACGTATTGGAAAAGCCAAGGGACATTCTTCGCTGCATGTGGCTTGGGTGGATATATCATACTATATGTCATATGAAACGGATCGCACATGACAGTTGGCATTTCTTTATGCTCGGTCAAACGCCTGAAAAGTCGAAATATCTCGTGTCTTACGAATGTGAGATTCGCGATTCAATAAATTCTTTTGAGAAGACAAATATCTTGATTCCGGTGTGATCCCGGTACACACATGATCATGTTTCTCCATCGCCCATTGAGGTAGGTGGCCGTCAATGGGAGGAAAGAAAAAAATCCGCATCTGTTCAAAATAAAAATAAACAGCTTTTATTATTGTTTGTGAGCGCAGAGCTAGCAATGTATCTGCACAAGTTTCAATTTCGTATAAAAGTATCTCCTTCATTTCGGTTGTGTAACGACGTCTGTGTTCCATTCTCTTCCCAATTGTCCACACGCTTTCTTTCAATGCAGACATACAAGATGTCGACTTGCTTTTTGCTTCTTATAAGACAGGCATTTTTAATTTCTAAATGTACTTTCATGTGTTCTTTTTTCTTTGTTTCACATGAGTGAACAATAGCAGCTTGAGAAAAACACAAACTTGTGAAAAGCTTGTTGAGGCATGTATGGCTTCGTCAAAAAAGTTAATTTACAAATGAACGTTATTTGAGGTTATGTGCAGTATCTTTCATCTATCCATATATCCATTCCATTCCATATAACAATCTTCAAAATTACAGAAAGCACTCAGTCACCACCAAAAATGCAGTCTACTCTGTATTGTCACATAAATCTGAAATTATGGATTTAATCAATTTAAAGACACAATAAAAAATATGATGAAAATTAAGCTGAAAGATAACTGTGTCCGTTTTTTATTTCCGAGAGACAAATTTCATTTTTCAAAATTTTCACCACAAATGTTGCGTCTTGCTAGTGGTCATCTGCAACCCCGCAATAAGATACTTGTTTGCTCAACTCTGCTGCAGAAATGCCGTTCACCAAAGAAAAAATTCGAACGAATTTCTATATGATAAAATGATGATGGTGCAAAATGGCTCGACTAAAAGATGATGTAGGATATGGGGATGGAGGAAGATGCAAGACAGGATGAACTGTAAGCTAAATTTTCGCCGCGTATCCATTCGAAGATAGTTTGAGTATTTCTTGAACGACTCATCAGTTAACTTGATATATACAGAGTATAGACATATTTAAATTATTTATGGGTTGCCCTTTACGCAATACTGGTGTCTATGTGCCTGAATTGCTGAAGTTAGCAAGCTTTTTCTACTTGCTTATTTTTATAAATAAATTTGGGGAGTCAGTAATACAGAGTAGTACTCTGTATTGAATTCCATGAAAAATGTGCAACAACAAAGCTTAAATATTGCTGTCACTGATGCTTTCTAGTCTGCTTTACAGTTTTTGAATTTTGTTTTTATAGGTTTTTTTGCATCAAAACGTTTAATCTGTCACTATTAATGTAGGGCATAAAAAGTGGCATTCATAAGTTGAATTCGCAAGGAAAGGAACATAAAACATCGGACTTTACAGGGAATATATGTGTGATATCAAGGTGTATGAACGCCTTTTATGTTTATTATATTGTGTAACGTTCGTAACAATAGTATTTGGCAAATGAATAAATTTATGAACAATAACATAATGTTGAACAAACTTTGATCATGCAATCGCAGAATTCTCCTGGGAATGAATTATTGTAATTATATCTTTAATATTTTTGGATTTTCATTTTATTTGTTTCTACATCGGGAATATAACATAGGTCCGTTACGCTGACAAGTATGTTTCTCAGACTACTTAGCTGAAACCGGTGTATTTTTACTTCTTCAAATTGTGATTGAAATTCAATCGTACCCGTACACCGAAATTTTAATTTTAAGGCTTGGTTGGCATGCAATGCATGATTTATTTTATTCAATGTCCAACCAAGCATTGACACTAGATTTATAATGTGAGCAAATTCTTTATTATTTTCAATTTATATTCGAATTTAATATATTTAGAAAAAACATATTATTAATACCCCCCCTATCATCACTAGTGTATGCAGAACACTATCAATCTGACTCACAAGTTAAATCTGATTTTGTAACGATGACATTCTTGGAATTTATTTATTTGGTACTGACATTGTGAGACCGTCAAAAAGTAACGACTTATTTATGTCCAATTTATTAGTCCTGCAGTGATATCGTTAAACGTTTTTTTTTACAGTGAACTTCAGTAAAGGGTACTTCCCTTTTGGTATTTTGTGAATAATATTCTGTCAAGCGTGGTCATTAAATATGGACAATGAAAGTGACAGTTCTACGGAATTGAACTAATCGCAGAATTTTCTGAAGTGCTCAACTTGTAATCATGCTTATCCTCACACATTTCATTTTTCACTAGAATTTTGCAATAAACATCTGCATTATCTGAATATAAAGCGGGTGTTGGGAAACGGGATTTATAATGCAGCTGACCACATAAGACACTGAGAAGACTAAACCGTTTATAAAAGTAATGAAAGTTGCCTCACGAAAGATTCCTCCTGAGATCTGTCACGTCAATAATACATACGTAACATTTTCTAAATGTCAATGTTCACAAAAAATAAAATAAACGGAAAATGACTTGCGCTGCTGGCACTGGCTCTGGTATACAGACTTGGAAGACATTCCATAAAACCAAAAAGATTATCTCTCTACTGTGAGCCATTCCTGCAAGACTGACAACCGTTTTTTCTTTCTAGTAGCGAAAGAAAGCGAAGTCTCTCGGAATCTTGTCTATACACAATATTACATTCTTTGCCTTTCTGTACAGGTGCCATGCATTGATATCTCGCAATATATATATATATATATACAGACATAGTACATTTGAGACGCAGATAGACCGTAGACGTAACCATGCGGCAAACCCAAACGCTAAGGTCAGTAGCCAATTTATACTGGGGATGTGAAAACATATACGAGGACGGGGAAGTTGTTTACGATTCGCATGCCAAGCGTGCTTTTCTGTTCCATTTTCGGTACGCTAGTTCATCTATTTTTTGGTTGACTGAAATCCTGCTTGTTTAGCCGCTACCCATTTCACAACACAAAAACAGTGACCATTTGCAGTGTGTTGCTCAGGAACTATTACTCTAGGTAATGTGTGCACTGATAATACGGAGTACGTCTGTACATGTCCGTCTAGACGAGACTAGAAGATGTACAATTATTTTTTTTCGTCTCGAGTGTATTCAATTTGTTTTGTAGCTCTACAACCTCTTTAAAAAAATATGTACTCTGTATTCATTATATATATGGCGTTTATTTTCAAATATATTCCTTTGAGAACGTTTTACACAAATCCAACGTCAAAGCATTCTCTCTCCGGGATCGGGTCACGCATGAGAAACGTCAACTACGACACCGGTCAAGTACAAGAAATTTACCTTAGCCGAAGCGGCGGATTAATCCCTTCTAAATATTTAAAGTAAATGCATTTGTTTTTTCTGTGAGTTTAGCGAGTAGAGGTGAGTTAAGGTATGCTAAGTTCATTGAGCAATTGTAGCGGGGAGTAAATCCGTAGCTTTGGCAAAAGGCGAATTTCTTGTACTTGACCGTTCTCGTAGTTGACCACAGTTGTTAGACACTTCTACAAACGGCTCAAAACATTTCTGCAACATGTTTCAAAGCGTCCAACGCAGTTGCTTTCACTGCATCTTCATCACCGATACAATTGATTTATCTTTGGAACCAGGTAAAAGTCACTCACAAAAAGTTAAACATATAATTTTTAACAACAAGTAAACGGTGTGGTCGGGGATCATTGTCGTGAAGTATTAACCAGTTCTTAGTTTGTTAAGCTTCGGATGATTGGCGATTTTTTTCGACTGAAAAAACATTACTCACTACAAATTCATGCCACAATGTGCCACTGTTAACAAGGAGCCCTACTTGCAAGTGCCAAGACGCTTAAAAGATGCAATTCTCAGAAAGCGGAACAGAACGATGGGAAGCTAAGTACTGGATACTCCTTCGCGAAAAATGGTCCAATACACCATTCACTTGTTCAAAATTATCTCGGCAAACGGCAAGGTATTTATATACCTTGCCGTTTGCCTATACCTTGCCGATACCTTGGGTAAACGGTAGTCGTTTCCACAGACTGAAGTTAGAAACGGAAAAAAAATCAGTCGTCACAGTGGTGATGTATAGATCTGAAAACTGGGTCATCATGACTGAACGAAGGAGGATAGATTCTTTTTAGGTCTGGTGCTAGATACAGCTGCAACGAGCTACATTGGGTTGCAATACGATTACAGGAACCAACAAGCCAGTGCTAGGGGGCATCCTTTCGGATGCCATGGTGATAAGGCCTACTTTGGCCTACTTGGCATAGGAGAGTGCATTATTTATGCTGGATAAAGTAACGGTGCCTCGCACAATTATCAATTACAATTTCAATATTGATGATCGAAGATTTGGAACAGGTAATTATATCGATTGAACACTCCCATTTCATTTTCAAAAGTGAGCTGTGATTTAGCGAACCATGCGCTACTATAATACATGGAGTAGCTAAAATTTCAAATTGCCATCCCTTTCCAAATTACGAAATAGGTCTAGACCTTCTGGACGTCCACTAGCATTTCCACCTCAAATCTTCAGAGTCCAGGAAGCGACCTTTATTTCACCATAACTTCATACCTATATAGAATATTTAACGTATGCCTACCAATAAGCGCCACCTATTTTTAATATTATCTGCATCTTTATACATGTGTAACGTTTTCGTTTTCCCTAAAATTAGGTAAATCAAAAAGAAATGGTGCAAAATGGTATTTCATCGTCAGCATCCAATTTATTAATGGCTGAGGTAACCAGAATAAATTGTATTCGTGGGGCCTCAAACTGTTTGAGTTTGGCTGGTTGGCTAATCCATCAAATTTTAATGAACAGTTCAGAGATTGCACAGTTCATTAATTTCGGCTCAGATATTTGCGTTCACAACTGCATTCGGTAAAGGTACCGTTCTGCGAAAACCGAACCAACCCACAAACTGAACTAAATTAAGTTCATCAATTATTTTTAGAAAGTTTCTTAGTCTAAAATTGAATCAATCAATTTTTCTTTAGTATCAGACTCTCGAGACATTATTTTTAATTGTATCTGTTAATGAAGTGTAACGACTAGCTCGCTAAACGATTGTAACATGTCCACCACTGTGATTCAGCACTATATAGACGACAAATATAACACTGCCCCAGGATCGAATAAACATAGTACAGCTGTAATATAGTAATTCAATTTTTGAAGTTAGACTGGAAATATTTGAGTTTGACTGTTCTTTCACTTACAAATTTTAAATCGTCCATTTATGAGTGCGTATGACGTCCTCCTGCAAAATACATGGATGCCAGCGTTGGGAATTGCAAATTAATGTTGCTCGTCGGCGATAAACGGCTACTTAATTGTCTGTTTACTGTGCGCCTTGTGTACGTGTGGGTGGCGCTGATGTGACAGTGTTCATAAATCAGACACGCCTCATATAGCACCAGCGGCATTTGGTGAACACTCCTGGCAAGAGTACTCACTCCACGAAGCGAACAAAATCCAAGTGGCTATGTGGTTGACTTCGCCGTATGAATAGGGCCATCAATCGGTTTAACGTATCTCTCTTGATTTGTATCATCCCCTTATCACATTGGGTACTTGTGATAATTAATGAACGACCACAGTTCAGAAGACGTGAAATCTCTCCTGACTATCATTCCAGATAAACAGTGTGATTCGATATTTCTCAGACTGATAAATGGACAGAAATTATTTTTGATTATGATTGTCGATCGTTTTTCAGGGGTTTCCTTTGCAAGTGAGTCGTTTGCAAAAAGTGTACCAGTATAGAAGGTCACATCCGTAATTGCTATCAATATAGGTGGCGCTGCTGACTATCATACCGTGCTGTGGCTATTGGCAACGCCTATTCCATTATGATACGATATTGTAATTCCTACAGAGGTTGCTGGTGGCCATTAACGCGGTTGGATACGGCTTTAATGCATTTCATATTCATACACTAGACTATATATTACGTCATGCGTACATGGCCGGAGGGTACGGTGTATTCTGTGGTATTTGGTGACATGGTGCTGGTGGTAGGGGAAGGAGAAGTGGATGAAGCAATTAACAGATTCCGCTATATGTGTTTGACCGATCGGTACATGCAGTATGCTCTTCTCCACTCCGTTATGGTTACGTGATCCATTCCTGAATGAATCCATTTACATGGGTGGCTGACATTGTATTTGCAACCTTTGTCATGGTTAGGTGACGGGAAATAAATATTTTCAGAGTCTGTCCCGAATCTCTGATGTGCTCGATGGGTTCGAGTCACAGCCTGAGCTAATCTTCATGTCATTGACTTGCAAATTGATGAATGCAACATCGTTTTTATATTTCTAGATCGCGCACAGACAATTGAAGTTGTTTTGTTGTTTTGTTGTTGGCGTCAAAAACGTGGAATATGTTTTCATCAATGATAGCTTATCTCCAGCTGCACACGTTTTTACTGCTGAATATAATGTCAAAGGCAGATATTAAATTGTCATCATGTGATAGGCAAAACTCTATTCGTATAAAATTACGAAGTCGCCATGATGTTTTATCGGTTTTTCTTGAAGATAAAATTGAGATTCGTGCTACCATTGTGTCTCTTATTTTCGTTTGGAGCCGTCCTTTGTTACGACGAGCTTCCGGTGCATCTCTACCTTTAACAAAACGATATTTTCAACATTCTATTTGTTTTGCAATAGTTACATGCAGGCAGAAATATTAATTTTCCACGGGAGATGTGGATGTGGTGAAATCGTTTGATGTGAATCGTCATTGTCTTATCTGTAGCGTCAGTTCCCTCGGTTTTCTAGTTTAATTGTTTCGTTTTAAATAATAGTTTACTATTATTTTATTATATTAGAAGAGTTATCGCCAACTCTCGTTCGTCTTTTTCGTCCGGTCTGTTCCGGGCACAACCCCTATTTTTATTCAATTTGTTTTGGTTTGAGGCATGTGAGATTAAATTATAAACATAATTAGAACAAGCAAAGTAAAGTTTAATTTAACAGCTAGTAATTTGTGCAAAATTATAAATGGTTTCGTAATATGAACGCAGACGTGCAATACCACCAAATGAAAAATGGTAGTTGTTTAAAGTTGGTATGGTTTAAAAAATATTCACTAACTACATCTCCTAAAAATAATACCGAAGGGTTAATTTGACTACGTTCTGCGGTTGCACAAAACATTTCTGGATGCAAGACGTATTCATTCTGACAACAAACGAACTATTCAATATATATATATGCGACCAAACCTAATTTCGTGAGCATTTCCAACAAATTTATTTTCAGCGTCCTAAAAGAAATTGACAATTGCATACAAATACTCTGTATTCGGTGCTCAAAAACTTTCTATGTACTGCGTATTGTTAGCTTACTCTATATAGATCAGTTTCATTTTCCCAAGCGTTATTGTCTAGTTATTAGCATTTATTGATTGCATTACTTATTCGATAGTACATGTGTATTGTAAAGTTTCTGCAGATACTGAAAGCTCCCCCTGAAATATGGCTTAACTGCATAGCATCAACTGTATTTGCAGTTTACATTATGCAAAAGATAATCACAGTGTCTATAGCCCCTGGCCCTGAACGCACACCGTTATTTAGCTCCGTTCAACCGTATGTGACCTATCCATTGTCTGCTGCTTTCGAGCGTCCGGCACGCCCCGAAGCACCGTGGCCCATCTCTGATCCCAAACAAATGCTTCACAAAGGAGTGCGCGCGATTTCCCTGTAGACCCTGCGCTCTAACAAAACTTTACATTGTCCACGAATGGATGATACAAATCACTTCGCACGGGGGATGGGGGTTGGGGGAGGTAAACAATATGCAAAGTAGAGCTCCAATGACACACTTCTTGGGATAAAGTGAATAGGCAGCACCGCGGGCCAGGTTAGCTATCGCTACCATTTCCCGTGCTTGCCGAGTACATGTCTGTGTGTAAGACTTGGTGACATGCCGCAAGCAATGGACACATTTCATAAACAGCATATTGGACATTATTCCGATGGAATTGACTTGCAGATAAAGTCTCTCACATTTGAATCCGAGAAGTCGTAATGTTGATTCAGCGAGTCACTCGTCTGGCAAATGAAAGATCTACAAGGTGGACTAGGAGAAGAGGGGAAAATATTGTATCATTCATTTCACTTTGTGCCGGTGCGACTTTCTTGTCGTCATCATTCAAATTCTTTATGGAAAAACTGAATTTGTTTAGCTGAAGTCCACCCAGTATTTGCAACCTGTACAGAATCTTCCTGTTGTGACCCGTCACTTCAGTGAATTAAAAAAAAAAAAAAACAGACGCAGGCTACGGCTCTGGGCAACCTCCATTAATCGTTAAGTCGATGTTTGCACTCTAGATTATCCTCATGTGTCCTGGCAATCCTTATCTGTGTCGAAATATTGATTTATTTGTTTATCAACTGAGCCGTAATTCGAACCCTGACTCTCATAGAACATAGTCAGATTTCCAGACAGTGTTGAAGTTTCCTTATATAAATCTGAATTTAATTATAAAATGAATTGCACCCTGATTAAAATTCAAACTAAAATTGACGATATGAAGCCTGAAGTTAAATCGATTTTTGTTTAATGATGAAAGCTTTCACCACAAGGCCACCAAGTGTACAAATATCCTTTTCATCAAGCAATTATGAGTTTTATACATTTAATTTTTCACTGATCACTCTTCATCACAATCAATTACTCGAGCTGGACAATTAATCTACAGGCAAATTCTGACGCGATCCTTATCCGAACGATATTTCTCCCAAAAGGACAATTTTTAATTTTGTGTTTTCAATGTTATTGGAACATTCTTCTCAGTGTAGACTAGTTACAGATTAGGCGCTTCGAATATCTCTGTTAAATTTAAAATTGCCTCTTTGCTTGCTTTTAAAAATCGATAGTTTTGTCCGCAGCCACTACCTGCTAACTTGCAAACTTTAGTTCTACTCTGTAATTAAGGGATTAGTTTCAGCGATATAATTTCGCCATTGTCCATCCCGTGGCAATTTTTGCCTCGAAGCGTTCCTCACGCCACCCTGCACAAATTTGGTTGGCGGTCTCCTAATGAACTCCAACTTTGTTGACTATATTTCTGCGAGAGATGCTGGAGCGTCTCCCAAGGTACGATGCAGTATCACGACCGGTCACATTTTTACAAAGACACCACACCGTTTATTCTCGAGCGGTGACACAGTGCATGTGTGGTGCTGTCGCGAGCGGCTGCAGCGCATTTGTCACAAAGTTTGGCGAGACCTAATTCGTGGGAGTCGTGACCTCGTCGAGGTCGGTTCCTTAGAGCGTCTTGAAAATGAGCTGGTCTAATTGCTTCATTCAAGATGATGTTTTGATTTCATGGGGGGATGCTGAATTTAGATGGGGAATTTATTTTTTACGTTCATGATAGACATGAGAATGATGACTTGTTGGTCTGCCTTCGTGTCTGCAGTTACGTGACATTTTATAATAAATTTGTCGGTTGCAGGTTATTTTGTGTTTTGTGAGTGTCTCTGCAACAGACAAAAAAAAACTAGTGTTCATTGTTCATTGTTATTGCGATGTATTCTATTTTATACTAGAGAAATTACCCGGTTCGTTCAGCTGTCCCCGGTTCCAAATAGTGTTATTAAATTTATGCAGAACTCTATAAGATACGTGCTATAACGTCATGACCCAAGCGCCGCCACACGTGATTTTAAAAAAGATTTCCAGACGTTTGACAAACTGCAATATCTAATCTTTTAAAAGGGTGTAAATGTATTTTCTTCTTATTTTGCGAAATAGTACTCTGAATTATTAATTGAAAAATAATTAGAAATTCGAGATCTAGTGTGGAAAATGTAGCTGGCATCAATGTTAGCACGTGATTTGGTCAAGTGGAGACGCCATATTTGAACTTTCTGGTTAAGTGTTGTTTTTTTTTCAACTTCAAGTGGCTCATTTATCCAGAAATATGCAAAATCGAGATCTGAAATAACTTGCTCGCGACTACAAGTTTGAGGAACTCAATACAGCTCAAATTATATTCAACTAGCTGACCCGTCGCGCATTGCTACGATTCGATAGGATGCATTCATTTGCATCCCGCTTTCCCATGCTTTCCCGCTTTCCTGTGCTTTCCCGTGCTTTGCCACTTTCCCGTGCTTTGCCACTTTCCTGTGCTTTGCCTCTTTCCAGTGCTTTGCCGCTTTCCCGTGCTTTGCCGCTTTCCCATGCTTTGCCGATTTCCCGTGCTTTGCTGCGTTCCCGTGCTGGGCCGCTTTCCCGTGCTTTGCCGCTTTGCCGTGCTTTGCCACTTTCCCGTGCTTTGCCACTTTCCTGTGCTTTGCCGCTTTTCTGCGACACATGCAAATAAATCTATACACAGATTGTGCTCTAGTGGTGTTAAATGAAACTGTTTACTGTGAGGGGAGGGGTTCTGAACTTAAGTCAGCGAGAACAAAAGAGAGAAGAAGGTTGAAGGTTTCTCTGAGTGAGTGGGGGAGCACACCTAGAATTGATTTGGGGATCGCGGGAATATGCAAAAAGTAAAAATATGTACGATCTGATGATCGTAGGAGAAAAACATTTGGCATAAACCATCTCGGGAATGTAGTGAACAAATTCCCAAAATTTCATAGTGATCTGATGAATGGTTTAGGAATGCATAAAGAATATACATACAAATAAACATCTTTTCATTTTTATATATATATAGATAAACGTAATGTTCGATAAGAGGCACTTTCCGCCATCTTGAAGTCCTATCTTCTTTATATAATAAAAGGTACTTTCCGCCATTTGAAATATCGCCAGATCTTCACAAGCCCGCCACCGGAAGTTCATTGTTGCTGTGTGCGCCTGCCACTAGAGGGCATCACCTGTCCCCTCTTCCTCAGTGACGTCAGTGCCCGCAAGACAAAACTTTACAACTGAGCAAACTTTACAACTTTAGCTACTGACTGTGGCTCGGAGGTCCCGGGTTCGATTCCCGGCTCGGGCTCTCAAAAATGTCGATCCCGGGGTACTGGTCGTGCCCCTCGCATAGTGCCTAAGAACCATGAGGGGTACATAACGCCTGTAGTGCGGTTGACTACAGTTGATTGGAAAGAAACAAGGTTCACAAGGTTCATTGGAAAGAAACAAGGGTTCGAACCCCAATGGTCAAATTTTTTTTGGAGGTGTCTATGGCTAGAATTATAGCCGTGACATTTAGACAAAAATAGACATTTAGGAGGTCCACTTTCCAAATTTTTCAGATTTGAGGATTTTCAATTGAAGGTTCCAATTTTTCGTGCTTGACTAGCCGTTATTGTAGTTGACATTTAACCCGTATGACAGTAAACAAGGGGAGGACCTTCATAACATTCAGTATATATTTTTTTTCTTGTGAATTTCAATTCCGGTTACGTCCGTTTTACAACCTTACTCGCTTGTATCATAATATTTAGGTGATCATTTTACTGATAATAATCTGCCCATTTGTTCAAACTCTGATTTTTTAAATATTATTTCCAATCACTGTAGTCGCTGCACCACAGGCATTTCTGTACCCCTCTTGGTGCTACAGCACTCACTATATGAGGGGAACGTCCAGTACCACGAAATCGAAATTTCCGAGAGCCCACGCCGGGAATCGAACCCGGGACCGCCGAGGGACAGTCTATCGCAATACCGACTGGGCTACGACGAGTCGTACATATCATCGTACAGATTAAATTTGTGAAGGTCCCCCATGTAGAGTACATTTTGGGATATGGAACACAGTCGAGATACGCTCGTAACACTATTTCAGGTTTCTACTAGGGAACTCCAGATGATGGGATTTGGGCTCAGGGTCGCCATCATTCAACTCCCAACCCCCGGGGAACTATGTACGTTCCTGTCTTCGACTTCTTCACTACACCCCCGCATCAGCTGGTTTCAAAATTCCGTAATTCCAGCAGGATGGTACTCCTCCACCACCACTGCCACCACTCTATATCCAGGCTGAAGACGTATATCACGAAATATGTCCTAGAATCTATTTCGAGATCGACCCCATTAATTCACATGCTTACCCCACCCCCTTTCCCTCCCTTCCTCACCACCACTCGCCATCTCTTACCACTCCCTTGCCTCAATGCTGTCATGAAATGGAGAACCGCGCTGGGAAGATAGACGAAGGGAATTAAGAACAATCGTGAGAGGGTGAGGGTAGCTGTGACCGGAACGAAAACGGAAAGTGACGAGTGTGAGTAGGGAGTGGTTGGGTGGGGAAGGGTATATACGGATCCCTGAGCACAGAAAGTCACTAGTTGGCTCATCTCAGATTGTGAAGAGCCAAAATTTGTAGATTAATTTTGCTGGATCTACTTTGCCTTCAAATCACTGAAGTGTATTTCACAACAGGAGCTTCTGTACCCCTCTCAGTGCTTAGGCACTATGTGATAGGCACATTTTCACCAGTACCCCGAAATCGAATAATCAAGAGCCCGCGCCGGGAATCGAACCCGAGACTGCCGAACCACAGTCCGTGGCTAAACCAACTGCGCCACGACGGCTCGTGCACTCGTGTTAATTTCTTAAAGAAATATTTGATTTTTTTTTTACTTCTGTCGAATACTGTGAAATAATGGTTGTAACTGAACAGAGGGAAAAGATAGGTAGATAAACAAAAATTAGAAAAAAGTGGAAAGTGGCCACAAATAATGTCAAACACATGATAACACTCAATTTTTCAGATAGTGCTCACGGCGATTTTCTGAAATTCCAAATAATTATCCTTTAAGTCAATTCGATGAATTTTTGAAGCTTGAGGAGATGGTGACCATAAGCCGCTTTTTTTCAGTGCCCTGGGCAGAGGTCCACGCTGCTCTGCCTCCATAGAAATTGCTGGCTCGGCAAACGGGGTGATTGTGGACGGAAGCTGGTGGAGTTTTGTGAGGCGCAAGCGGCAACCAACACTTTCATTAGCTCTCAATTTTTCAATTTTCAGATGGCGACGAGAAAGACGCGAAGACGTGCGTGGGAGGGGAGGGATAGGGGGCGTTGAAGAGGGAGGTAGGATAAATCCGCCAACATTTCATGTGGCCAAATTCCCAGCGGGGAGTTTGATGATGGAGATTCTCCTGGTGGACGGGGAGTGGGTGGCAATGTGGGCTCGACACCAAAGCGGCAACTCGTACATTATTACGTCTTATATTGAGGGCGTATCGTTTGCACACTTCCGTATGCGCGCACCTCGCCAATGTGGAACGGAGTGCTGCATGGTCGACCGTAGAAAATGTTTCTTCGGCCACATTAACCATGATGGAATTAAACTCGGATCGAAAGATGGTTGGCGAGTGTACATTTCTGGACCGGACAATCAACGAACTGAGACGTCTAGATGAGGTTAATCATGAGAATTATGGCTGAGTCCGGTCTCATTTAATACGCCAGCCAAAACCAGAAGTTTGTCAATCTGGCCACGAGGTGAGATAAGCATTCGGCCGTCGCGCTGTTATGAATCGAGAAAACTTAAAAGTGAACTTTAAAAGTCAAAACAGTTTTCCCCAGGAAACTGGACCATATTATTTAAACTATTAACCAGAAACGGGACCAATAAAAAAAGTAAATTGCATAAGCTGATTCGAGATTATACGAGAGCGTTACGTTAAACAAGAGCCGGGGATCAACACTCCACCATTGATTCTCCTCCCCTCCCCCTTCCACTAAACCCAGCAAATTCTGGTCCTGACAAAGCGAGCAGAAAGTACCATACCTAAGTCAAAGGTGTCGTGTGGCATAGTGGTGAGTGAGTGCGCATACTGTGTACGTGATCGCGGGTTCGATTCCCGACCGAGATCTCTGTGAGAGAAGTTCCCATTAACGACTTCCTTCGGTATGGAAGTAAGGAAGTGACGATATGAGGTACACGTTAAAATCCCTACTTAGGTATCTTAAATTAAGACTTCCCCTTGGGGAATGGAGTTCACGGCGAAAACACTGGTGGACTTTCATACGTCATTCTTTTCCCCCTAAAATTATTCTCGGCTGGCCTTTTTAATAGTCCTGCAGCGAGAGCAGTGCGAGCGAGCCTAATCTGCATATTAAAAACGAGGTCTATCTGGGGGCTGCTTTTTGTTCTCGTCACACAGATTAGCATATTATCGGGTCGCTGCCACTCAACGACAAGAGGCCAGCAACCAATCGACGCTGCACAAAACACATGCCCAACGAACTTGTCCGATTTTATTTAAATTTTTATTCGGCTTGTGACAGGAAAGCGCAGTAGGGTGATCACACAAGTTAGCATCTACATCCCGGGACATTGTCGAAATAGATCCAGACCAACGCAGTTGAATTAAGATGGATCAGAAATTATTCCACGAGTTAGTTTATCGGATTGTCTAAACAGTTAAATTGGCAAAGAAATATAATGAGTGAAGGACTGTAATCGAGAGTCGGCAACAATTTGCAGATTTGCGAAACACAAACACAATCTTTATATCCTGAAGATCAGAAGTAAACGTTGTTTATTGACGATCTTGTTGCAGACTCTTCGATCCATATCGATCCATCTTCGTCCATCTTCGTCCATCAAAGATTTTATTTCTTTGTTATTACTACCATCGGCTTTATATCTACTATTTTGGAGTTAAATTGGCGTTACTTGGAGTGAAATTAGAACACAATTAAAGAATAATTACAATTGATACCGCGTCGATTAACAATTACAAGCAGCCCCGGAAGGGGCCTATGGCAGGGTGAAACGACCAGTTAAGGACAAAGGGGTGCTTGTCCTATCATAACATACTTGAGACTTGTTAAGGCTATTCCACTGTCAACACACTCAGGGGAAACAGGAGTTGAAGTGCGAGTCACAACGACAATGCAGCTCCTCAACCATTTTAGTATGTCCCGTTCTTCTACACCTAGTAGGAGCCTGTCTCACAATTTCCCCAATTTTGACATTACAATCCCCTTCAGAATACGAGCCAGAAGGCCAATATTGGTCGCTTTTCTACGATCCTCTAGCGATTTCCATCCCAATATTGCCAATCTACCGCTAACAAATCTAGCAGCCCTTCTTTGGACCATCCAAATTTCACCTATGAGCCCCACATGATGAGGATCCCAAACGGAGCTACAGTGTTCAAGCAAAGGTCTCACCAAAGAAAAGTAGGCCACTGACTTAACATTACTTGGACATCCCTTCAAAACACTTTGCACTAAGCATTCGCTGCACCAGTCATCTTTTGTATTTGGATTTTCCATGATAGTTTAGGAGTCATTTGCAGACCCAAATACTTGTACTCTCTGTATAACGGCAAATATTGAAAAACCTCTAAGTCGGATTTAATATAAACCTTTTGGTCATCCTGCAATTAAGTTAAACGTTTTTTTAGTTGCTTTCAGTGAACCTATAGTCAAAATGCTTGTACAGTATACTCCTGTGATACATGTGACGACACCTAATACCTTAGTCACAGTGTGACTGAGTTTGCTGTAGATATCTCAAGTATCATTGAAATTTTGGGAAAGCGGGCTCTCGAGATGATGATGATGAATTCACTGAAGTGACGGATCACAACAGGAAAGATTCTGTACCCCTCTCAGTGCTTAGGCACTTTGTGAGAGGCACATTTTCACCAGTACCCCGGCCAGAGCCGC
>JAQGBY010001970.1:0-25679 GCA_034698785.1 Mycogona germanica | reverse complement strand
TAATCTTTTTATAATTATTTTTAACTTCGATGAACTTTACAACTGCACTCGCTATTCTTAGCGATCAACATTTTTGATAACCAGTGTGTTTGGTGGTTAATGGTAGAGAGGGGGATAAGTGGCACCTATGGTACGGTTGACCCATATCCATGAAACTGAGGAAAACAAAATGTCATATGGGTGAGCGGCAAAGGTCAGTGGCATCTTTTTCCTGATCATTTTTACTTTTTTTATTACAAAATGTTGTGAAATAAATTTGCTAATTAAACAGAAGATTAGATACATGTCGTAATGCGTGTTATGAACTAATATGGAGGTTTCAATCCACGTCGCATTATCATGATATGCTTTGAGAAAACAAATTTAACCGCTAAAGGAAATTTCAAGATATCGTTTGAAAAAAAAAATCAGAAAAACAATACTGTATTTGTGATTAGTTTACATGTCAAATATTTCTGTTTTTCATGACTTAAAAAATGCAATTACACTTTAGCCTAACATTTTCGTGTAAAAATAATAATAATTTAAAATTGATGTATACAGAGGAGATGCGATAATTTGACGTGGCATGTGTTGTGAAGCGTTTTGAATTGAATCTACATTTAATTAAATATTTTGGGGAAATCACAAACAATTTCTGTTTAATGTAAGTGTTTTTTATAAAGAAAGTGTTTAAAACATAACGTTCATAAATTTTCGTGTCTCTTGACGAATAAATAATCGACTAGTATCAGGTTCATAGTCGGATATTGATGAATCATGTCAAACACATTGTAGTGATGTAAATTTAGAATCATAAATATTCGTACAAGCACGGTTTGTTTTGAATATCAAATTAGGCCAAGGGATGCTATTACATCCTCCGATAGGCGGGCGCACCCTCTATCATCCGCCCTCAATATTTTTACTCACCTCTATTTATTGTTCGACAGTTTGGTTTCGACACTTATTCGAACGATGTTTATGCGTGTCGTGGAATTAATATCAATTTTAAGATCATTGTATAAGTTTATGTCTATATTATAAAGGCAAAATTATTCTGGCACACGTAGAAGGCGGCACATCGGCAGTGGTCATAAAATAGGGCGATAAAATACGGGCTCAAAAATAGACACTTTGCAACATCTGTTTGTTACGGGC
Source organism: Mycogona germanica (assembly GCA_034698785.1). Lineage (NCBI taxonomy): Eukaryota > Metazoa > Arthropoda > Diplopoda > Chordeumatida > Chordeumatidae > Mycogona > Mycogona germanica. The sequence goes on along the minus strand of JAQGBY010001970.1, from coordinate 24,539 downwards.
GTATACCGTGAACCATTCGTGGTCACTATCCGGTAAAAATAATAGGAGTAGAACCGACCTGTATTTTTCATTTTTATTGGCCAAACACCTTATCAGCTTTTAACATACACATTTTAATAAAAATGAAACAATAGCACAACAGGAAACGTCTCTATTACTCCGCGTATTTAAAAATTAATTGAATAAATACAATTCCATTTTTTTAATTTCTCAGTTATTTTTTTTTGACTAATTAATCAAGGTAGAAAATATTACATATTTTTACAGTTCAAAGGACATTAGTTTGAATGTTTTTTTTATTTGACATGGATTGTGTGAGCAGTGATAGTTCAGATTTTTTTGCAATGAGTTATCGTTTCAATGAAAAAAAGCGTACCAGGTATATTGTATATATTTGACGATAGGTGGCTCTGCCATCGTTCGTGCATGGCAAACGCGAATGGGCACCGTTTAACCGGGGAGGTCTGACTCCTTAAATATGACTATACGCTTTCGTCACCTTTTATGGACGCATTATTATTCGCGGAAGAAACAGTTCACGGTTTCATAATCCAGAATCCTAAATCTCAACAGGCTGAACTCATTATGCGCCGCCACGCTATCTCGGCGCGCACAGCGCCACGCCCTCTGGTGGCGGAAAAGGAAAATATTCAAATCCACAGATAAAAATCATGTCGGTGACGCTCAACATATTTTCAGCCCACTGGACAAAGCAGATTTCTGCATTAATATTTAAATAAATAGGGGTACTTCCATTTGTTTCAACCACCTGAGACCCATGCCAGTACAGATGGGGATTTCTGGATTATCATTTGATCAAATTGAATGACAAATATTTCTAATTTATCCAAATATTGGCAGTAAACAGATAAAATGGTGTTAAAACTTTTGAACGCTAACGGCGGACTCTCCCGCAGTCAAAACTATTGCATGTTTTTGTCCGATGCCGCATTTCGCGTGAAAGGAGAGAGAAGCTGAACTAATGTTTTTTTCTTCCCCAGGCTCGTGAGGACATCTCGTTTTCCAAAGAGCACAAGAGGTCTCAGGAGGATCCCCTACTTGTCCACCGATATGACCAGGAGTTCGTAGGAGTCTGTAACACACAGTTTCGAGAGCATGGGTATGGATAGTAGCGGATCAGGGAATAGGGAAAGTGAGAGAACATGGGAGAAGAGGGGAGTGGGGGGGGGGTAGTCGGCAGCAATGTTAACATATACATGTTCACAACAGTGATTTCGTCGCTGGATGACATTCCAGCACGTTTTCTCTCTCGCTCTCTCTCTCTCTTGCATTCTTTGCGCCACTTTTGCAGCCCGTGCTCGCGATTGGCCGAATCGCTGTTGGGCGCACGGTGACGTCATTCGCGCGTCTCCGCCGTGCTATTTCTGTTCTACCAAAACTGTCGTGATATTTTTTCTCCCCATCTGCTCTATTCATACGGGGGAGGACAGTCTGTTGGCGCGTTGGCTGGCAATTCGTATGCAGCGCACGTCCGAGATAGATGGTCGCCAGATTCGTTTGAGGAGAGATATGAGACCCTCAGTGGGCCGGCGACTCAGGGACCCTATATCGCGGCTACTCCGATATGTAATGTTCTCTTGATAACTATTTTAAGCAACCATTTCGGACATTGCTCTTAAGATGGAAATGTACAAATGTGTTTATGGTTGAGAACGCCATCTATTCATAAATTCGCGCGACATTATAAATTTCGAATTTGAAAATCAGGTCTAAGGTGGGTTTTACTTCAATGGCATTTCAGTTACGGATCAAGTATTTTTGAAGTCCCCATCTTGGAAAGTCGAAACCGCCCTAAGCAGATTTTGAAATATTGTATTTTTGTTTAACCTATTGTAAAGTAAATATTAGCATTTAGACTATTTGTATCAATTGATTTGCCTTTCCCATGCATTGCGTGCATTATGGATAACATACACAAAAGAGATATTCCCATAGGACTCGTACTGAATTGATATTTAACCATACACACACACACAATTGACCAGTGAAATGCCATTGATGTGCGCTATTCGTTATAAATTAGTTCATTCTATATTACCCACTATCAGAGATGGAAATAATAAATATATAAACCAAACAAGCAAAACCGAGTTGAGAATTGTCAGTAGAAAACGCTGAACAGAAATCGTTCTGAGGTTAGAAAAAAATGTATCCGAAATAAAGTATCCCATATTTTGTTGGCCGAGGTTCACTGTACCCTTAAGAGTCTACATTTCAGCGCACCCTTGCCCTGCGTATTTCTAGCGATTACGCTCATATATTTTCGTCATTTCTCCAACGCAAACCACCCCCCTCCTTCCCCACGTACGAAACAACCGCGCAATTATTTTGGAATAAGAAACGACCGTAGAATTACACAGCAAGAAACCCATTAAATTCCTCTCCCGACGAAAGCTCTTTTTCTCGTGCTCGCGAATTTTTTGTTATTTTCTTTTGTGCGCTTTATTTCACGCTAATGACAAACTAACTCTTTCATAAAACTGGCGGCATTTTTTCCCCGTTCCTATATCCACAATTCCCTAACTGCGCTTACGGCCCCCGCCTAAATAGACCAGTTGTATGGCTTAGCCCTGAATGGAAGATCCATGTTGTCGACGCGCCAGAACAGCGAGCCAAATCTAAATTTATTGCACAGATGCTATAAAAAAGGTCGCCAGCACACATGCATATCGTAACCAATGGAATAACGGAGAGTGACGCCATCTTTGAAAGAAAAAATCAAATTCTGAGCTCAACCAAATTGTGGCTCTACGCATCGATTGCTGTGTACAAACTGTAGTAGGTGCATATAAATATCATAGAGCTTCCGCAGCAACGGACACAGAGTTTCTTGATTGTTGATATGGGATGCTGCGGGCGGGTAATGAGACATTCAGGATTTTGTAAGAATTCAATTCTTAGGTTGATATATTCACAATTTTTGTACAAACTGGGAGAGCGTTCCCAATTGAGATGCGCAATATTGTTGATGATGATAACCGTACGCTATGACTTTACGATTCGTCTGTCATTCTCTACAGTATACTGGTTTTGTGGTTAGAATCCCCGTCAACGCGTACAAATTAAAGTATCGGGAATCTAGCCAATACTGATTCGATCTAGTTAATGTAAATTTTTGTCACTAACAAACCATTTTCTCTTTTAGAAATAGAAATCAAAAAATTATTTGACATTATCATATTGACTTGCGTATGAATAGACTTTATGGGCATACAAATGTTGACGCAGGCAATCAGTTGGTTAGTTGCATTGAATCAAATAGAATATTGGCTTTTGTAATATATATTTTTTGCCCAATCAACCGCACTACAGGCATTACGTACCCATCATGGTGCTTAAACACTATGCGAGGGGCACGACCAGTACCCCGGAATCGAAATTTTCGAGAGCCCGCGCCGGGAATCGAACCCCGGGCCCGCCGAGCCACGTACAGTCAGTCGCAAAACCAACTTTTTTTTTTTTTTAATTTGGGGGGCACACCCCGTCACTCCCTCACCTGTGTGAAGGAGGAACTCCGACCTACGGGCTACGACAAGTCGTACTAACCACTCAATATCAACCACTAGCGTTCTCAGCAATCTGCGGTCACCTGGCAATTGTCGAAATATGCGCGCCACCTAATGATGTAGTACAGCGCCCATAAATTGAATAATAAAGACCAATAAATCAGTTTTACGTGTACATGTATAACACGATTTAAATTTCCAATATTATATTGAATCGAATATGTTGTAGACGGCGGAAGCAATGTTCCAAACAAAACACAATATCTTATATACCTAGCCCAACGTCAAAACCGCACGTCATCCTGACTGCGAACACATCATTTAGATCAAAACGCATTTATATGTGTGTGAGGAAATAGTGGGAGGGAATGCGATAGCACGACACGAATAATCACATCTCGTCTCTCCACATCTGTATAAAAATCGCGCGTCTACGTTCAGATACACATCGCTTATACTGTATGCGCCCTATAAAAATGCGCGTATCCACCAGAGACCACTCAGAAAATCTAAACCATAATCATCCCAAGAGGAATTTGAAAAAAGAAAAACTGTGCTGAAACAGCGCTTCCATCTTCAAAAAATTCAGTTCCGCCAATCTGTTAACGCTCATGTCGCAAAAACCGTTTCGTGTGCCCGACAATGTGTCAAGAACGTTAAGAGGTTAATGTATTTTTGCAGGCGTACAGCAGCACTAAGTGGGTACGGGATCTTAGGAGGGGTATTTGCCTAAGCATTTGGTGTAAGCGGCGCTGGTGGTGCCTGGCATGAAATCAGCGATACAGGCGTGCAGCAGCACTACGTCACCAGATATACTTTATTTCTTGCGCTGACGAGCGATGTAACTGGAGGGGGAGGGTGGAAGAGGAAAAGGGTGGTGTTGGAGTAAGGGGTGCAAATTCGATGGGATGGGGCGTTGTCAGATCATCGCGTCACAAGACATAATAATAACGCTGGCGGCCTATGTCTGATCTCAATCCCGTCACATCCGTCTGAGACCTTAGAAGACTTTTAAAAGTCACTTTCATTCTATATTCTAATTTACCGGTAAGTTAAAGTAATTGTTTGTTTTAGAGACAAGAGACGAGCGCAGTGACGAACTCTAATCACAAATAGAAAGCAGTTGAAGGGTCGATGAGGCTGAACTCGGGTACGTTTAACAAAAATGTGTGCCTAATATGAATTATTCACATCATTGGAAATGTTGTACAGTATATTTTGGAGTTGGCATAGATCATCTTTTACTCTTCGCGTTATTCAGTGAAAAGTGAAACATAGTGCGAATTCAATAACTTAAAAAGTCTGAAAGTTACACAAGGGCTAATTAATTGCTAAATATTTCAATTTGAATAATGATCTTAAACTGATTACAACCGAAGTAACTCTCTCATCTCGCTATTTTATTGATTTGTTTCAGTTCATTCTACCCGTTTCAATCCATTTGCAAAAGCGATGCGTACAGTTGCCTGACTTCTCATTGAAATCTGATGCATTATCAAAAATGAGTCTGTTCCGATTGTACATATTGAGTGACGTCATTGTGACGTGCCAGTCGCCTCTCAGCATTAATTTGTGAGAGCGACTAGCATCTGCCAGATCCAGATTGCCTAGTTCGTATTCGCTAATGTTGTCGTCTCGGTGTGGCTGGCCTAAATTTGCCCATGCGGCATACGGAAAGGCCGATTCTCATTTATATTTGCTACCCGTTCGAAAAATAATTTTCTTTTCGTTCAAGAAAGCGACAATTAAGCACAAATGGTTTAGCCCAATTATATACAATCGGTGACTTAATGCCATTGAAGTCATTGCTTGCGTCGCACAGTAAGAGTCTTATGAAGATTATGACAGCGTCAAGTTTAATTAACAAGATACATGGCGATCTCGCATGAGAACTATAAAGTATCTAGTGGCTAGACTTGAGAAACTATGATTGTTGGGCGCATCCGGACATATCGTCACCGAAAAAGGCAACCGTCCCAAATGAGTGACTGTTCTAAGGTTCGTTGATAATAGACACCGTTCCCCCTAAATTAGCGACACCAATACTTAATGGGAGACAGCCTGCAATGTCTTGCTCACTCGCTCGCCATTGTTGACTATCTGACAGGAAGCCGTTACTTCTAAGTCGGCGCTTTATTTGCGCGTACACGTTGCACCGACGACACAAGAGCGAGCGAGAGAGAGAGCAGTTTTTTGATCTTTTGCGTTCGGAGCACCAGTAGCAGGTTGCTCGAGCATCTCTCGAAGAGTATAAAAAGGTCCCGCTCGCCATTTATATTTTGCTCCATCCAAGCGTGGAGGAAAGGGCGGGGTCTGGAGGAAGAGATGCCCCCACCGCGTAATTTGCATATTGTGGCGAGGGGCACTTAAACATAAAACATGTCAGAGACGCGTTGAGTGAAGTGCGTATTTTATGTCGGCCGTGCCGACTCAAGAAGAACGACCGTCTCCAGTCACTCATGTCGTATTAAAAATATGAAATCGATGAGCAACCGATACATGGGAGCTTGGTCCATTCCCGATTGGTCAAGCGGGTAGTGCGTCTGCTATACAAATCGAAGGATAGTGAGTTGACACTTTCTTACCAGCATTCCAGCATTTAAAAATATAAAAATTTGACTCTTTTAAACGCCCTACTTTCATCAGAAACATACTAAATTTGTAAACTTGATAATTCAACCGTAAACAAACACTATCCATCCTGATAACGTCTGATGTTCCGGTCCGATTACTGAATACGGACCGTGCCTAATTGAAACTATAAAGCCAATTTATCAGATCCCTTTTGTTTCTGGTTTGTTCTGGGATTATTCTCTGAGTAACGGCAACGGTAAAGCCAGTCTACATGTCAAGAATCACGATTCTTTTCAACTAAGAAATGACTGAAAGAAACGATAATAAGTGGCCGACATGCAATGATGCTTTAGCATGTCGTTCCAAAATTAAAAATTTATTTCGCTATAAATGAATGAATGTAGTTATCCAATCTAATTAAATAATTTTGGATGCCACTCATCAATTCCTTAAAATTTTAATCTAGCCTTAATATGAAGCATGCTAAGGAATTTTAGTAAGCCACGAATACTAACTAATATTAAATAAACAACTGACAGGTGTAATTTAATAAACTACTGACATATTTCAGGAAAATCTCACTATACATTAAATTAGAATTTTCAAAAAATAATGTTCAAATTCGACTAAAAAATCTCGAAATATGATATCTCGTATATAACTATTAAAGTTAGCACAAATTGAAATCATGTAATCGTACTATTTACTAACTGCGATTTTTTTATTTGCAATTCGGTATTCCGGGTATCGAGTCTAGACGATATATCGATAAAATTCATATGTTTTAAACAAAATACAGCTTGAGAAAACGCCAATATGTTCAACTCCACACGGACTAATTCTCCGCTAGTGTCGATAGCGTCGTTTTCGATTTTCGGCGAACGACAAATACCGCCAGCCGGCCCGGACACAAAGGAGTCCATGTAAATGCTGTAGTTAGTGGGCTCGTCCGCCACCAAAAATAGTGGCGCTATTGTTATATAGCTCTCAGTTACGTGAAAGCTGCCTAGAATAATTTAAGATTTTTATAGTGGCACACAAAGGGGCCACAAACACACCAAAACTGAATTTCAAAATTTGATCCACAAAGCGGTATTATAAACGTGAGCCCATTATTGGGCGATTATAATGCAAACCATGTCCCAAGACACATGGGTCGAAAAATTGACAGGCAGCACAAATACATTTTTATAAACCTTATATTTAGAAAAATGCCAACGTTATCTAATTACATCGCCGATCTATGCTTAGACAATATTTCTCTCTCACTAAAACGCACACATATTATATGTGTAATTAACAGTCTCTGTCTGGATATCAGACTTAGAATTGGTTACCTGCAACATATTCCTACGCACCACCCATTAACCGCTCGGCCAACCGAGCGATCAGCCATCATCCGCGCCTACATGTATCGCCACGTCCAATCGAAGAACATGTAATAGAAACGAGTAAGAGATACTGATATTCAATTTCTTATTAGTAAAGTAACATTCGGCTGGTGCCTTTCGGCCGTCCATTTTGCATTGGCCCAATTATCGTGCCAGCATTATGAAAGACAATTTTTTAATAACGAATAAGCTACATATAGCATACAGTTAACTATTATTAGATAACTTTATAAGAGCTTGTATCTCAACCGATGGTTGCTCAGACAGTGCATGCCCTTGCCTATTAAAGAAAAAACAGCTTCCTATATTTAGGCCCAGTTTAATTTTGCCGCATTTAATCGCTTTTTCTTTGCATGGCTAGAGCTCTAGCGTGAATAGTTGTTTGTGAAATCTCGCATCACCTGATGGTAGCCTTGAGATGAATATATATATACACATATACACTCTGTATACAAGGGAAGACCCGAACGCTTATTAATTATCTGGGGCTTCTTTGCGCAGCAATTACTTTATTGCTCGAAAATTTCTTAGGGCGGTCTTCAAAATCGACGCTACACTGTTTTCGGATTCCTTATATGCTGCTCATCCTTCCTTCCAACTCTTGCGCATGCTGCGTCTAACGAGGGGCGCATTTTCATGAGCGATTTCGAAGACCTTCCAGTCTGCACATCCCTGATGTGTTCTTTTATTAAAAAAATAAATAAGACACAGCCATTACCAATCGGTAACGGTTTTTCCGGAACCAGAATTAACATGAAGTGAGAGTTCATATGAAAACGAGATTACTGATTCTCTACTCTTTTGTCGATGATGTGAACTATGACGGACGCTCCCCGTAACAGGTCATATGAGCTAGCAATACAGCTAGGCCATGAGCTATCCAGGCCACCCCCATAGGAGACAGATTTAGCCATCTATACAATTTCACTCAAGTACATGGACACTTAAGGTTGTTAAATACGCCACCGCGACTCGAGTAGCTTCCAAATTTCAAATGAAAACGAAACGTGGCCCGGTTTCTCATTCACGTAATACGAAGTCCCCGTTTGCAGCCCTATTGCATGCAATTACTGAGAAACCTTTTTAATTTGCGCGAGGGCGCATCGCTCGCTGGCGGATAAAATAAAACGCTAGCAAATTATAGGTTGGGGTGGGGGAGGGCAGCGTGTGCATGTAGGGCACCAATTTTAGGATATTGCGTTATGATGACGTAGGATTCGACGCGAGCAGTTTTCTTATATCGGCAGTGGATGCGACGACGGAGACGTTGCAAGGGCAACATCTACGTACTAAACGTGCTATACAAAAATGTAACCTCGGTTATTTGTTGGCTCCGGTGTTGGTGAAACTGCGTGAGCGCGGATGTCCACAGTGCCTTCCAAAATGTTAGACGCACAAAAACGTACGGTAAATGTCCAGTAAGTTCAATAAATGACTAGAAGAAAAAAACCAGTGTCATGCAATCCAGCTTCACCATTCTGACTGATGGTGCCCAGATTACACTGTTTCTGAAACGGGCACAGAAAATACTCTGTACTCTGCACCTACATTACCGAAATTTCTTTTGTTGAAATCATAGTTTCATTAACAATTTTAAAAAATCTCTCTAAACGAAAAACAACATAAATTGGACTGAGAGGGATACAGAATCTTCCTGTTGTGATCCGTCACTTCAGTGAATTCATCATCATCATCATCATTTGTACAAATATTTTACAAAAATCCTTAGAGGTAATACAAAATTATGTTATTACATCTCTAATTATACTTAAAACTTTGACAAGGACATTGGTTCAATGCAATAGTCACACCCAATTACAATTACAATATGTACCCACAAGCAGCATACAGCACGACTCGTCTTAACCCAGTCGATATTGCGACTGACTGTTGTTCGGCGAACCCAGGTTCGATTCCCGGCGCGGGCTCTCGATAATTTCGATGTTGGGGTACTAGTGAAAATGTGTCCCTCGTCTAAGCATCAAGAGGGGTATAGAAAAGCATGAAGTGCAGAGACAACAGTTATGGAAGAAAATGTTTTGTTTACTCAAAATTACGAGTGTTAATACGCGAACGACTAATATGACGCCAGACGCCACAATAAACAACAACTTAACTGTAGCCCAGCCGGGAGTCACAAACAGTATCTATATGTAATTTCGAAATTACAGCTAGATGATGTAGTGGGGGTGGTGGTGGGTGGGGCGGAGAACCCATGGTCTCCCAAATGCAGCAGCGGTGTTGCCATTCGCGGCGACCTGTTACTGCTGACGATGTTTGTGTGTGTGTGGCACGGTGAATCCCCTCTCCCCAGTCCAATCAACGCTGACGTTCGGCCGGGCAATCGTCGCAATCACAAGCGCAGAAAGTGGGCGCGCAAATTAGCGAAACGTGGAGCAGACACTTGAGCACTGTGACGCGGCATTTTGGAGTTGCACTGAAACAAAAACTCAGAAAATCGAGTCTCTCATATAAGATGGCGCGAATAATTTACGTCCTCACTCACAAGGAAATTCAGAACATAGCAAATTTTCTTTAAACTAATTTTCTTTAACACATAACAGCGGTTGGATCCACATAACTAACACTGCTACATACTGATGGACGCGCTGAGTGCTGCGATAATAGTTTTTGGTATTCATTTTCGGCTGACGACTTAACAGCGTCTCCGAAACATGCCCAAGAACCAAATACCCTTCGATCCGTAGGTTTGTGCACTAACCACTAAATCAACCGAAAACTGGAGACAATCCGCTAATATGTCTCTACTTCAGTTGTCAGTTGACCAACAGTACGACAATAGGGATCTCAAAACACTTTAGAGAACCTACCAAGACAGCCTAGGATAGTCAAAATGACTAAATCGCTCCAGGAGGTCGACCTGGGTATGGTTTCCCGAGGAATCTTCGGCGCCCTGTGATTGGCTCATTTGGTGACGTTTCGCAACTTCGAAAGTGAAACGTCTCCAAATCAGCCAATCACAGGGCGCCGAAGATTCGTCGGGAAATCATACCCTGGTATAGATTTACCTTCTTCACAAACAATAACATTTCCAATATGGAAGACCAGTAATAGTTTCACATCATTTTAAGATTCACACATTCGTTAGAAATTCTCGACATTGCGCAACCCCCCTCACTACTTGTCGGGAGCTCCAACGTCGCCGGGGTGCCTGCGTGGTTCCCCAATTTGCGGACCGCTTAACTTATTCGAGAGCACGGGTGCTAGGTATGCCCGGTAATTCAACATCGCTTTAGATATATCCGCTTGGGACAAGCGAGGCGCGCGGGCGTATCGCGCTTGAAACAGCACTAAGCCGCCGTCGTAGTCGTCGCTGCCTCCAGCGATATCTCTGCAAACTGTAGAATGGGATGCGACGGCGGCGCAGGGGGGTGGTGGCGTGGCTGCCGCTTGTCGGGGAGTGCAGGGTTTTCGGCGCGATGCTCGGGCGCTCAGTGTGATTGCTATTTTTCAGGGGGTGCAGATCCTGCGCGGTCCTAATCCCACGTCAGTTTCACTCGCTTGCTCTACAGTGGACGGTGTTTCCGAGAGCCTTCTCGTTCTCTCGTCGTCCACACTCCCGACAGCAAAGTCAGCGCATCTGCTGGTGCGCAGTGGCGGTGGCGGCGCTGCACCGTCCGCAGCTCATTCGGTTTAAAGTCTTGCGGTTCGATGGGTTTTGGTTCTAGGCGAGGAAACTCGGCTATTTGATTCCGAGTTTCTGGTAAAAGTATGTTCCATGCATGCGAGGGGACAGAATCATTTGCAGTGCGCGTTCACTACACTCTGAATACAATACAGTCGATACTACTATGAGCGTCGATCTTTAAACGCTGTTAAAGTTAAAGTATTTAATTATCCAGAGCCAAAAGAACATAATGTCTCCAGCAAGCAGTCCTTTTCCATTTATTTATTATTTTCCATGTTACGTCCGTTCGTTTGTTTTCATGTCCTTGTACGGAAAACGGGGGTCTCATCTGTTGTTACTCCCAGTGTTACTCGTTAATAATTAAAAATTACCAGGTCGCTTCCTGGGGGGCTCTAGTTCTAGTTCTGGACCGTATCTCAGATACAACTGGTCGTTCGACCCCCGCCATAGGTCCCTCTCTTGGGGGCTGCTTGTGGGTACATATTGTAATTGTAAAATGGCGTTTCTGCGATCCAGTGTCAGAATTAGTGGCGCCTCAAACAGCGATACCAATGAACGACATTATTGTGGACGCCTCACAGTAAACCATCATCTCCATAAAATGCATAAAACCCCAATACATTTTTCGTTCACTTATTAACTGATTGGTTTCTGACTTTAGATCTCTTAGTTATTTTCTAGACGTGTACTCTCTCAATGCCATTTGGGCAACAACTAATTGCTCAAATTTCAACAGCAAATACGTTGTGGTGAATTTATCCGTATGTCATTTGTGAAATAAAGACCCAAAATTGAAATGAAAAGGGGCTAGACGACGAAACTGATCACTGATCTGGAATAAAAAGATTGAACTAAAATTACCAAAAATGTGGAAAAACTTCTTCCATTACCAAAAATAAGTCAGCGCCGTCTTACGTCGCTGTGTGCATTCAAAGGCGTGAGCAATTTAAAACCAGCTCTACGTCAGAGCCGTTTTTCTTTTTGCTCCAGTCCCCAGACTCCCAGCCTTCCATGTTAACTAGAAAAAAAGGAGTGAAAAATCCGACCGGAGTCGATGGTGAATTGAAAATTGAACATAAATACAAATTAGGGGGAACGTGTTTGATTCCGATTCGTAGTGCCTATAATTCAAGTCGGATATTTTACGTGGCAGATTTAAATTGAAACTGGAAAGAAAAACAACCCCGAAAGTTTATCGATTTATCGGCAACACCGTTTGGCATAAAAAAATCCGGGTCAGGGCTCATTATTCACTACTGCGCACATTCGGTGTAAGAACTGTTTAGGGTAATTGTTTTTCATGTCAGGTTGAAGTGATTACAATCCTGAGAACCTAATGTTCGAGGAGATAGGAGTTTCAATAATACAATGTGGAGAGTATCATCATTAGGTAGCATCATTAATAAAGTAACAATCTATAAGTGGAGTCACAGTAGTGTCCCAAAAGTGAAAATGTGGAGAGTATTTCACGTTTCTTAATCAAAATAATAAAAATCAGTAACCCTGATAAACGTTTACTACGTTACTAGATTACTACGTTAAACCCGACTTGAACACGATGCAAATGTGAATTGACCCCGGAGATAAATAATCTATTGTTTAATAAAATAGACATTATTAATAAAGAAGTTCCAACCAAATTTCGTTTAATTACATCGCCACAAATAGTGCCCCGCCTAATTTTCCCAACGACGTCACGTCTAGTCGATTAAACTGACCATTCCAAAAAAATTGTAGCACACATTTGAGGTATTACATTTGGTAGAATTCGATGTTAAACTGTTCCAAGTATCGATCGAAATCATCTGAATCCTGTAAATCCCTTTGCGGGTGCGAGGATGGGGGGGGGGAGAAGTGTTCGGGATTTGCGAAGCGGAATTCGTCTTCACTTCTTCTGATTAAAAGTCTGGCGTTCTGTTGTTTGACAATCGTCTGCTTTTATTGTCCAATAAACTGTGCGCATATATCAAACGGTTAAGTCCAAAAAACGTCCGCGCTACTTCACTAAATTAGAATAGTGGGACAGACAAAAAAAAACAAATACCCAACGAGAAAGAGCGAGCAAATGAACTTGTCGAGTTCCTGAGATGCACACACGCAAACATAAAACAAACCGACGACTGTGTTTACGATTTCAAATAAATACCATCGGCTCGTGTTACTTGGCGTGTCGGGCGGTTTAGCGGGTACAGAAATTCTACTGTTTTTCCTCCTCTCACTGTTTCTGTTTCGGTTCGCTACAAATGACACATCCTTTGGGGCCTTAAAGTTGACGCCATGACAGCATGCAAGCTCATGCGTGGCCCTTTAACCGAAAAGAACGATAGGAGCGATAAGAGAAATTAGTTTTAGATTAAAACCAACAAGGATAGAAGATCTAGAGTGTGGAAGTACTTCCTATGGGGCTAGAAGATTCTAGGTCTTATAATTAATTTGCTTTCAATTTTTCTCACACTCACTCATTGACCTAAAAAGAGACGAGAAATACGATAGGGCACAAATGTGGACAGATTAACGATGACACCAGGACCACCAGAAAACTTGTCATAAATAATGAAAATTGTAAAGTTCATTTTGATTGCTATTTTTTAATAAATATTTTTGGCGTTAGATAATTTTAGTTCTATTTAATGAATAACTACATTTTAGAATCGTATTCAGATATATAGAAGTCGTGTTATCGGCAAGTTTGAGAGAGATTTCACATGCTGCCACCACGAACTTCCGGTGTTAGCCACGTTGTCGTATGATGAGTGTCGTATTCCCGGGAGAGGGGTATATATGTATAGGTGGGGAAAATGTATGCCTAAAGAGACCCGTCAGCCCGCTAGCGTCAGAAATCGTTGAATAATAAATAGAGTTGCCCCCCGAAAAAGTTGCCAATTTCCGGAGTGTGTGGCATCGCCAGCCGAGCGAATATACCGCAAAATGGAGAAAAGAAGAAGTGGCGGAGACGACTTTGGAAAAATGCGAGTAAGTGGCTGCCATTTCGCAACAAAGGACTAATCCGAACTTCACGCCCAAAAAAAAAATAATCAAACATTTCTGATGTGCACATACTTTCGCCATTCCATGAACCAACCCTCCTGCAACCTTCTTAACACCTGATGACAGTTTTCGTGACGCCAACTTCTGTATAGACAACTCATCTTCCCAATGGCCCGTCAAACGTTAAGAAGTGGAAGTGACGCGTTCAGATTTCTATTCAATCTCACGTGGTTTGGTATCTTTTTGCATTACAGGGCCGAAGCAGATAGTGATATCATCCGCGTTCCATGCTCATCGAGTCACTTAAGATGCTCCCCCCTCCCCCCATAAAAAAAAACGAAAACTAACTTAGCTGTGCTGCATTTTGCTGCTGCTGTTGTCAGTCAGTTTTCCATTGGGATTGAAAAACGGTTTGGGGTTGTCACGTGACGGAATGAGAAAATAGATGCGAAATCGGGTCTGGTAGGATATCAAGTGTCACGATCAAAATCACGACCGATTCGGGTCAATGTAGAACCGAATGTCATTGGTCTATCGGTGAGTAGTCAAATCAGCTGATTACGTGCCCCATTTAAAAAAAAGGATCCATATATTCGCATATTACTGATTTTTAAATTTTTTAGTTTATGTGCACGTAGTCTTTTATATAATTATTTGTTTAAATCTCTAATAGAACTACATTTTACGATTGAATAAATAGATTGCCAAAAATATATATTCAGTAATAATTACCACAACCATAAAACGACGATTTACTTGACAAATTACTTATCAAATGATTCTTAAGAATGATAATTAGAAAAAATAAGATCAATTTTAAAAAATCACAGGGTCAAACATTGCAGAATATCTACAACAAAAAAGTGAAAAGACACGGAGATGCTGTGCTCAAATAGTCCTGAATGTGCTGAAGTATCTGCGCAAAAATAACCTGGAGACCGGGTCATATTCATATTCCCTTTGACCCAACCCAAATTATTCGTTTGGGGATAAAATTGGAACGAGCAAAAAAATGTCTAGGAAAAGTCATCTCAAGAATTTTTTTCCACCTCAAGAAAATTATCTGTGAGACACACTTTGAACATCGTCGATTTTTAACGCCCTAACGCAGATGCGGCGGCGCCCCCACAAGAGAAGACAACAGCCTTTATGCAAAATCAAGAAAACCCATTTGCTAACTAGATTCGTTCGTCTACTTTTTTTTTGTAGCACCTTTCATTTTGCTCGCGTTTTGCTTCACTTGCTCCCCACATCGATAGAGGTTAAGAAACGCGAACAAACATTGGCTCAATGGATCACAAACTCGAATCCGTCCAAATAATATTTTTAAAAAAATAAACTAATCTTATCTTTAAACCAATCAATTGAGTTTTTTCTTTATAAACATCTAGTTTAATATGAAATCGATCAAAGTCTGAAGTGCACCACGGACCCTCGAACAAAATATATCCACAAAATGAACGTCCCACCCACCCATGGCATCCTATTCGTATATAATATTCATGGGCATGCACAGGTCCTCCTCCCAAGACCCGGGACGTGGCTTACCAACATCGAAGTATATCAACATCTAAGATCAGTCGGATCAAAACATAATGAAACATTATGTTACACATTTGTTAGGCTACACATTTGTGATAAATATTTAACAATAAATAAAAAATTAAAATATAATTTATGCATTCATTGTGTACATCAAAACGAAAGAAATGGTGGTTCAGCAAACGTTATGCTGTACAATGAGCTCTTTCAGAATGACACAAAAATTAATTTTCTTTAGCCTGCACCTTGTCGAGAATTTCTTGTCTGGTGCGCCAAAATACTAATTTCTATTTCATTAAAATGAAGGGGGAAATATCCTGGAGCTACACAGCAACGCAACGAACATATACACGTATTCACATGAAGTATGTGACGTCATGCTGCATAATACACGCGCGTATCCCACAGAGTGATATATGTTAATAGATGGCTAGGTGCAATCTTCGACAGATAATATTCTCTTAGGAGAAAACAGGTTTTACCATGAGTATGTAACAATTGCATTATTTTAGATTCAAGTTCACCGTTTTTACATCTGGTGTTTGGTCTATACGAAGTTAAAGTTAATTTTTCATAACTATTGCGTTTTATACAATGTCGTGATAATTATATTAACCAGATGGTTAGAGAGAAACTGGACAATGTGCTTTAGTTGATGAGGGCGGCGTCAATTCGTTTTGTCAAACCGTTCTACTCAGTAGAGCTTGATTTTAATTTTAAGATGTTTATTACTTAATCCGAAAATCATTTTAAAATCATCCTAACAACACTACCAAATCAGTTATTCCAGATCAAATTAACTGGTTCAAAAGACGCACAACCTAAGCGCAATTTTTTCATAATTCACACGAATGTGAAGGTGAACAAATTATGTGGTAACGTGGTTCTGTTGTCAAAATGTAAAAACGCAATGTCCCATACAGTAAAACAGTCAGCTAAATGCAAATAAACACTTGAATGTGACACGATACAATCTAGATTCCGGGAATGCATATTCCAGAGCTCTGTAGCTGTAGTTTTAAAACACTGAATTACCCCTGAGACTGCAACACCCGACAATCATTTCGCAAGTTGAGCTTTAAATTACAATTCTTCGCTACTGTCGGTTATTTTTACAATTACATCATGGGCCGGGACAATATGGATTATTGTTTCCGAGAAACTTACCGAATATAGTTCAAGGAAAAGCAGATTCCGGTTAAAATAATTTCAAGGAAGAATAAATTACCAGCGTGATTTGCTGTAAAATAAAGTAGAAGTTGTGCCCGGAATAGCGCCAGACGAAATGATTAACAAGAGCTGGCGATAATTCTTCTTACAAAAATAAACAATAGTAAACTATTATTTAAAAAATAATTAACTAAACTAGAAAAACGTGGAAACTACCGATACTACTATGACGACGACGATTCACATTCAACAAATTTACCACATCCACATCTCCCGTGGAAAATTAATATTTGACCACCAGTACGTGTGGTCAATTCCGTTATGCTCTAGTTTTAGTTTCAAATTTATTTTTCATTGTCCAAGACAGTTGATGATCGCAAGTGGTGTTGTGTGAAACTGGTACTGTCTACCTAGGGTAATTATAAATATTAATTTTCCACGGGAGATGTGGCTGTGGCAAATTTGTTGGATGTGAATCGTCATCTTCATCTTCATAGTTGTATCGTCAGTTCCCATATTTTTCTAGTTTAATTAAGCTTACTATTATTTATTATAAGAAGAGTTATCGCCAACTTATGTTCGTCTTTTCTCGTCCGGCGCTGTCCCGGGCACAACTTCCATTTTATTTTACGTAATCAAGAAGTCCTATTTCTATAATTTTGTGATTTGCTGAATATTTATTAGTGACTGGAACATAAAATGTTCTATGACGTAGGCTAATTTTATTTAAGGTAGATTTACAAAAAATTAATTACTTTATTTTTCTAGATTTCCTGATTAGAAATCAAGTTTGAATAAACAAATTTTCCTAAACAATGTTTTCAATCCGTTTTTTTAAAAATAAAGTCATCAATTTTTTTTTCAACTGCGACAGTTGAAATGAAATTAACCGAAAGAATATTGAACACAAACATCGGAACCAAATAATGATAGAAACATAAAGTTTCTGGTTGAATTTTTTATCCATGGTGCGTGGAAGGTTACATTCAGCATGCTGGCAACACACACACACACACTAGTGCATCCACTTTACAAAAATCCAGATCGATTATCGAGATTAGCGCCGGTTAGCACGCCATTTAGATACATTACATGCAACACGTATATCGAGTTCTGCACAAACACGGGGACGGAACTCGTGTGTGGAAACAATCTGGAACATCACTATGGGAGTTCGGTGTGTTCGCGATAGCCGCTTTATATATATACATGTACACGCATAGACAGTATATGGATCGAGTCGCGGCTACGAGCACGAATATAAAATAGTTGAGCGAGAAGCCTGAAAGCATTATTATGTTCGGGCGTTTAATGATATTGACAGTGCAGGTTGAATGCACATGAACGTTTGCGAATTCATTCTCTTTGGTGGTGGTGGTGGTGGTGGGACGGAAGTGCGAGAAATGCTAAAATACTACTGAAGTATCGAACAAGGGGTTTGCGCATTATAGTACAAGAAAAATACAAACATATTTTCATGCTGAGTATTTGCATTTACATATTGAACATGTTGCATTTATTTAAAAATATTTTTCCTTGGTTATATTGACATCATAACTGGTTGTCAAGTTTCAGATACATGGCGGAACAAATGAGGAATCACAAAGTTCACCATCTTAACTATTGCCAAATATTAAACCATTAGTATGTGCTTGCGTGCATAAAAAATTATATCGAATTAGCAGTCGACGAAATCAATCTGTAAAATATTAATTTCAACACCCAATTGCTACATGTGTTTTAATCTGTAATTGCCATTGCATAAAAATGACTAAAACGCAATGGTGGACAGCCACATCTATTCGATATAATCCATCGAAATGTTCAAAAATTAATTTTAATTTTGTCGAAATATCCTTAATCTAAGTAGGAGTTTGATCGAGAGGAGATTCGCGCGACCAATGGTTAGTGTGAATCGGCTTTCTTCTCTTTAGGGCAATAAAAGTAACGAAAGCGGTGAATAAAAACTGGGAGAAAGGGGGGGGGGGAAATGTTCGCCGAATAGTTTAAGGGGTGGAGTAAGGGGTGTCTATGCGCGTCTATATGCATCTATGAGCGTCTGAATAAACGTGAAACTGGCCCGGGGGAAGAGGAGACCGGCTCCGAACCAACAACGTATTTAAGCCATCAATTCCTTTCCACTTGCTTTTGTTTAACATTTGGTCCGGAAACTGGCCTTAATACTGTTTACACAACTTCTATATCTATCTCGTAAAAATGCGACCCTGTCTGGCTAACCAGAGGATGATGGTTCCGGGCCCTTCGCTTAAATCACCATTCACGTGACCTGTACTGCAGCGGTGCGAACACTTTTTGACTTAAGCGCAACACAACACGGTTAGTTGGTTCCATTCCATCACACAATTTGAAGACACTCCAAAAATCAGAATTTGTTAGGTCATTCAAACAAACCAATACACACATTAGATTAGAAACACATTTGACTTCGGTTAGAAATATAGGGTATTTCTTGCATACCATCTCAACATTCACCTGTAGTAACTTTCAGTAGTACCTTTTACGATCATTAATTTCGGTTATAACAGAAGTTAAAACAATTGAATGAAATACCGGTTTCAAACTTAAAGATAAAATATCGACAATTTCAAATTGTAAAAATGACTCACTGAATTTTGAAATGCATACAATATCCTAATTATACCTTTACATATATTACTTGGAAGTTTTAAATATATTGTTCACACAATTTTTTGGGAAAGTCCTAAACCTACCACAAATTTGTTTTTCACAAAATAAGGTACGCAAATAATACATTCTTATAGTCCATACGAAAGATATGAAACCCAAAATGACACGTTTATCTGTTCCAAAGAAACTTTCGTTCAAGGAAACATGAAGGTTATATCGAAAAATCTATAAATGCATGAGGACACTAGTCGACAATGCTGTCTGGTTCGGTACCAAATGTGGCTTATTCGATAGGGATAAAGACGGCGTCAGCGTTCGCTGAATCGGGTGACACGCTGACAGTCAATTCGATTATTTTCCAAACGCGCTCTCTGTCTGGACTAGGTCCTCGTGTGCCTTGTCCCACGCCTTTATTCGGAACATTCCAGTTTTCAATATTTTGTTTGCTTACTGCCAACGTTCCTTCGATCTTTCTCATAAAACGAATAGAAAAATTCAAAAAAATAAAGCCGCAAGGCAAGACCCAATACTTTAACAAACACAAATGTGTCAATCTAATGAAAAACGAAGAAGCGTCATCTATTGGCACAAAACGGGAACCACAATAACAATTTCAATACAAATTTTATTTTTGACCAACCAATATATATTGGTTTTGCTCTGTACCTATGGCATCATATGATGATGATGAATTCACTGAAGTGACGGATCACAACAGGAAGATTCTGTACCCCTCTCAGTGCTTAGGCACTTTGTGAGAGTCACATTTTCACCAGTACCCCGGCCAGAGCCGCGCCGGGAATCGAACCCGGGATCGCCAAACCACAGTCCAACTGCGTCACGTCGGGACGTACGTATATATTATAGTATTTTTCAGATGCAAAATATGCAATATTACGGTGACATAATTGCTTCTGAAACTAGTTACTTAAGATTGCTAATCTTATTAAACCTGGCACTTCAGCCAACTCAATCCCCAGTCACTCAATTGTCAAAATACCTTAGCGTCAAGGTTCAGAGCCCGGCCATATGGACTATTGGTTTGGTTTTGCAATTGATTTTAAGGATACCAATAACATACCAGTGTACGATTTTGGAATCAGTGTGGCAGGGCACCTAAGATGTCACGAAAGAACAAAAAATTAAACGTTGCCTCACCCAAGCCTTGAACCAAACCCGAGTACACCTCATTCGTGAAACTGAGTACAGTCGATCGTGCACAAATGCACAGTCAAGCGCTTCCACAAGTCCCTAGGACTACCAATTACAGTCACTTGCCGCTCAAGTGTGTGTATGTGAGCGAGCGCGTTCACCACTTTAATAATGATGACGACACTCAGTCAGCAGGAGTGTGGCAGCTATAGTGTGTAGTCTCCCTGTCCTCTCACTCCCCCCCTCGTCAATGCGCTTTCGAATTCCACCCGTAAATACGTATTGTCAACGGTGATTTATTGGGGGACGCATTTCGAGCACGGATTGGACATCATCCAGTGAATCGTGAAGAATCTTGCGCGCGTGCGCGCTACGGTGGTCGGTCCACCATGCCTTTTGCTCGCCGCATCGCTACTGCAATGATGAAGGGTATGGGGGGGGGGGCAAGGTGATGGTTGTAATATCGAGAAACGGAAGCGACTGTGGCGACGTCTGGCGGCCCACGCCTGACTTGATGCAACCTGATGTTCTGATTTGCCGGATATTAAATTAGGAGCATATATATATGTCTATAAATATATTTTAAAATAAACCGTTCCAACTAACTACGGCGGGTCGCACCTGTATATCATAGCACCATTTGAATAATATGTTTCTTCATGGTTGTCTTTGTCCGTTTAATCGAAAACACGGCACAACGAAATTGTCATTGTTAACAGTATCAAAAATTTCTAAGTCACTGCAACTTATTTCAGCTATTTTTATTGAGTCGTTTATGAGCTAACGGTATTTATGTTCCCAGTTTTATAATCCTAAGCGAAGCTATGTGCCTTGGTAAGTAATTCATATGTCTTAAGGGTTCATTTATATGATGAAGGTGGGGTTTAAGTTTTTCTCCGTGGAATTACCATTTTTTTTTTAACATGCACGCAGATGGGATGAAAGATTTCAAACCATGGGGATTTCGTGTTAAATAAAATGATGATTCAATGGAGCGGAACATGGAAATCTCCACACACGGCGTGGTAGATTCTTTGATAAATTGAAAGAAAAGTAGTTTCAATCTGGACAGGACTGGTTGGAGAACGTTGTAAACTTCATGTAACAATAAATTGTAAATTTATAATTATGAAAAATTATTGGGCTTCACAGTTGCCTGGATTCGAACACGGAATTGTTGTCTCGGGCATTCAGTGGTCTACTAAAGTGAGTTACAACTTCACGCTGCGTCTATCTCAAATATGATTATCTGGAGTTCGCGAATCTGTAACCTTCCATTCCAACAATAAAACTCGATGGATTGGTAGGATTCTATTTACTTGTTCAGTCGAAGAATTGGTCGGATTTTATCTTTTGTTCAATTGAATTGTGAACTGTCATTCGGCGTGCTCAGGACAAATTAAAGATAGGAACTGTCACAAATCTCTGTGACACGCATGAATTTTGCAAACACTAGCACACTCTTGACGAGAGTATAAGTCGGATAAGCGTTGTCTGTGTCGAGTGGACTTTTGATTCGATTGGACATAGCCTTTTCTAACACCTAACCGCCATTGTATCGGCTGCTGCCGACATGCAAGAGCCAGCCGTTCCACCCATCCCACACAAAAATATCAGAATGTGGGTCACGAAATTCCTCAATTTCTATCATATCTTTGCTGTCCGGTACTTCGACCTCGCGCTCTCTCTCTCTCTCTTGTAGCTCCTCGTTAATCAATTCTAAATGACAACAATAGAACTTGCCCAAAGTCCCTCAAGATTACTTAGGTAATTGTCACAACGCATTGGCGCGGCAGACACTAAAGGTATTACAATAACAATAACAAAATACCATTTCGAGTGGTCTTGCATTAAATGCACTGTACCTCTCGTTCTAGCTTAGCTGACTGAAGGTCTGATCTGTGATTTGACGGTCCCTGGATCGATTTCCGGTGCAGGCACTCGTTTATTCGATCCCGGGATGCTGGCGACCATATGAAATTATGAACCCCAATATGACACAGAATTACCACGGTGTGCATGCACATCGTGCGGAGATTTATATTAATTAAAAAATGTTAGGTTTGTTCAC
The DNA here is from genome assembly GCA_034698785.1 of Mycogona germanica. Taxonomy (NCBI): domain Eukaryota; kingdom Metazoa; phylum Arthropoda; class Diplopoda; order Chordeumatida; family Chordeumatidae; genus Mycogona; species Mycogona germanica. The sequence goes on along the minus strand of JAQGBY010001970.1, from coordinate 1,826 downwards.
AGGACATGTTCATGATGTTTTGTATGGTAATTATGTACATGTAATTCTTAAGTAATTCCAAAAAAAAAATTTAACTAAGCTGAAGTGACCATTCAGTAGCTAACGGAGCGATAGAAAGTTAACAAGTGATTAATTTAATTAAGAAACAAGAAAAAATAAAACTAGAAATGATGTTAAAGCACCCAAGAAACCCAATTTAACCCAATATTTTTTTTGTTTCCATTCACTGTAGTCACAGAACTATAGGAATTTCTGTAATCCTCAATAGAGATGGTCATTCTTCGCATTCTCAAAATTTCAATTAAGGTGACTTGCCATTTGAAAACTCGGCCGTTTCAGGCCGAGTGACCCCCATTATTATCAGATGACCTCTGTGCATGACCGATATTGGTGTCGTCTCGTGGCGTCCCAGAGAATCTAATAGGATAATCATACCTTCAGTCATGTTGAGAAATTCAGGGAACTATCATAGGTGGCACTACACGCCCACATGCACTCATTCGAACGAGGTGTGTTTTTGCCCCATCTGAATTTGCAATGCCAACGACAAGGTGGTCGTCTTTAAAGTGCATGAGGGGTGTGGGGTGCGCTACGAGATTTTCATTATTGTCGACATACCACTACGTCTATACATGTATGTATGTTCTGTGCAGAAGCAGCAGTAGTACGTGCTGGAAGCGGCAGTCGAAACGTGAAAATCCATTTACGGGCATTAGATAATAATGCCGGGATCCCCGGCAATTCTACGCCGCATAAACGGCATTTCATTGAGCGCGCCTCGCTTGTTGGAGCAGTTAAAAATTAACAAACGAACTTTAGCGGCTTAAATTCGCGACTTGTCTGCGGGCGATTGAGCATCGAGCTCGCGTACCGCGTTCAAACTGGATCATTTCCTAGCCGAACGCTGTCCAATTCTACAGAGGGATATATTGAGTACGGACCAACGGAATTGCATTATCTGCCCACGCCGATAGTAGCGCAAAAGGCGGTTGAAACCCAAAACGCTTGAACTGCCCAATTTTGATGCAACTATCAATATTTCGCACTTTTAGGAAGCTTAATGCTTCTTCAAAAAATATTGAATTGAGATCATTGTACCGGATGAGGTTACGTAATAAAATAAAATAAAGTTTCCCAATCTTATCTGTCGTCAATGTGCTAGAATCTCTTTGGCTAGAATGAGCAATATCCAGACAAAGAGTTCATGGGCACGGTTTTGTAGCCCACATTTAATACCAAACAGATGTTTCCATCTTTCGCCGCCAGGCGGTTCAGAATGCATTGCTTGCAGTCACAAATTCGCGAAACAAAACAGCGATATCGATTTAAATTTCCGAATAGAGTTAGGCGTACATTGTAGAGGGAAATTATAGAGCATATCCTTTCTTTCAACGATACACATGCACATTACATGTGCAGTATAAAAATCCAAACTGCCAAATAAATATATGTTCATTGATTTGCTTGTATACAATTCACCTTAAATTCGTCTTGTTCACCTAAGATCAGATGTCAACCATAAATGATTTCCAAAATTTGATCACTGTATATCAACTTAAACGATTGTTGCAAACCTCAACAATAAGCAATTTAAGTTAAATATATGATCTGATCAATATCATTTTAGACACCATTTCTAGTATTTCAATGAAACATTGAACACAAACGGTATTTTTTTGACAAAGCATTGTCGCACTCTCTATCATTTGTTTCGCAACAAACTGTATATCCTATATTATAAAACTAAGAATTGGATTTTGGTGTTCGGAGCAAAATTTTAGAACGGCTCAATGAAATCGCATAAAAATGAACATACCGTAAGTACA
>JAQGBY010001969.1:0-25681 GCA_034698785.1 Mycogona germanica | reverse complement strand
GGACGTAACGCCTGTTGTGCGGTTGACTACAGTTGATAAAAAAAAAAAAAAAAAAAAAGTGACATGGGAAAGTTGTTGGTGGTGGCGGTGGCGCTGGCCGCCGTGGCAATCTACATGCTCTTTTTAAGTGAGCCGAATTTCGATGCCATCGCCATTCGTAGCAAGAGGGTGCTGATCACGGGCACCTCTTCCGGGATAGGAGAGCAGCTGGCCTACGTGTACGCCCGGTTGGGAGCACGGCTGGTGTTGTCGGCTCGGAGGGCTGATCTGTTGCTGGTGGTGGCCGAGGAGTGTCGCCGTCTGGGTGCGGCGGGTGTGACGCTGGTGGTGGCCGACATGGCCGTGGCCGCCGACCGGAAGCGGCTGGTGCGCGAGACGGAAGCGGCCCTCGGTGGACTGGATCAGCTCATCTTGAACCACGCGCTCGTCAAGAACGAATGGTGGATGAGCACACGGGACAACTTCACTTATCTGCAGCAAGTCATGTAATTAAATTCGGTTTCCCCTCAAGTTCCTTTTCTAGATGTGTACAAACATTTTGATAAAATGGTTGTCCTTTTTTTTTCTCTTCTGACCATCTACATATGAAATATCATTTGCTTTTTCGTCCTGCGAAACATCTTCCTTCGTTGTTGCCATTTCTTCACATTTCTTTCATTCACCTACACACTTCGGTGATGACCTAAAATTACCTTCTTTACGATCTCCTTTCATTTTCTGCATCTCCCCGACATTGTCATTTCTCATTTCCTCGCAGAGAGGTGAACTTCCTGTCGTTCGTGGACGTGGTTTCGCTATCCACCGACATGTTGGCCGAAAGCCGCGGCACCATCGGCATTGTGTCCTCAGTCAACGGACGTGTGCCCGGTCCTAAGTTCGGCCACTACGCGTCCAGCTAGTTTGCCCTCAACGGATTCTTCTCGACGTTCCGCATGGAACAGACCAACCGACAGACAGGTATTTCGGTCACCATGTGCTTCCTAGGCCTGATCGATACCGAGGCGGCACGGTTGGTCCTCAAAGACTCCAAGAGCTTCCATCCCAAGGACGTGGGTGCCAGTCCAGTTTTGACAGCAGAGGCCATCGTGCAAGCGGTCACCAATCGCGAGTTCGAACTCTACTATCCACGAATTTCTTCAGTCTTACTGATCACCCTGTATAATATGTTCCCGCAGACCATAGAGAACCTTCTGTCATCCAACATAGACTATTGACGAGTGAAGTCGACTACAATGCCGGTGTAAATACGATACCACGCTTATTTAAATGATGTCATTCATTAATGTCCGATATTGTTGTAGGTACACCTGTCTATGGTGTAAGCAAATAATCTCCGCTTTACAGCGTTGCAATGCAAATACTATGCAATAACTGTATCGCGTCAATTCATTCGCCAACGTTGATTCGATCGTTAATTCTGGAATCTCTTTTACTGAGCGGATAATTAACAAAGGGAAGCTTAACGTTTCAGAAACAGATTTATAGACTCTACTTAATAGGTCATCCGGTACAAGTCACAATTCAATTAAAAATTATCGGGCTCTTTCAACTTTTTCTTCTTGCTGGAGGAGGTGACCAAACGCTGTCGACGATCAAATAAATCAAACTGTTTTTAGTTTGAAACTGTGATGTTGTCATAGAAGTTAATTTTGGCTTACAAGTATTATTTCATATTATTTCATGCTTAAATCACCTCTCTTCTCCGTTCAATCAATTCTAATTTTTTTTTATACATCCGTCACAACTATCATACGTTAATTATTCCACTTACATTTCGACGTAAAAATCATAAATCAGTAGTGCATTTCTGATATTTGTAGAAGTGTACTGATCACGGCGAACTTTGAACGAGAATGTGGCGGGGCAGAACTATCTGAGCGGTTACAAACTCTAACCCAACTCGGATACTTGTCAAAAAAATAGAATGGCAAATAAATGTGAGAATGTTGTGTCAATTGGTGTAACTGTAGTGGGTTTTGCAAATTGTTATGACAAAATAATGTTTCCGATCAATATGTGTTTTAATTTATTAATCGAAAACGCAGTCATTGATATGACAACGGAAATGCCACTGTGAGTAAATTTGAGAATGTTAATCCAATTTCTTGGATTGAAGAAGTGACTCTTTGAAATAAAAATTGTTTTACGATTAATTCAGATTTTTGTGATTTCTATGATTTTCAATGAAGAATCATCATATTCCTGGTCACAATATAAATATGCACATGAACAGAGTATGTGAATGACTTTTTCAAATAAACCGCTACTAACTAAGTAAGCAACCACGTGGACTCAGTAAAAGAAAGAGTTCTCGTATTCACTACAAGGTGGCGCCAGTGGTTCTACATCTCCCACAGATTTACGGATAGTCTTTGTCAAGTTATACTTGCAATGTATCACTTCACCAACAGTCAGAAAAACAGAAGAAAAATCAGGAACATCCTACTTCAGCTTTCATCAGATTCTTTTATACCAATGAATCGACTTCATATTTTAGCTCAAAATCAAATGGAAGTATAACAACTTTTGCTGCAAAGATAAGATGTCGAATACCTTAGATCTGAACATTGCACGTCTGTGGCTACCACAGACGTGTAGCGCCATCTCATGCCGAAATGTCGAAACACCATGTAACCAACATTGTATTGAGAAACCACCTAGCCTTATTTACACTGAAAATTGAGGCAGTCTTAATTACTTATGATCAGATGCATTTAGACTTAAGTATTATCCCAATTCAGTGCTTCGCTCGATGGTTCGATTTCAGCCAGAATCACCGGATCGAATATCTCTTTTAACAATTTTAACAGCTTTTGCAAACAATAATACGAATAAGTGGTAAACAGAGTGCAATTTAAAAAACAAGTATTACATTTTAAATTAGGCAATTCAGAATTTAAAGCGCATTGTTGGAGGGCACTAATTATACATTGCAATTTTTAAACAACCTTCTCCCATGAATATAGCCTCGGTGCTCTAATTAGTGCTTCACACTTTCCTTCACAGCAGTTTAATCTAAAACTTATTAACATAATTCTAGACACGTTTGATGGAATGACAGACTCCGCCTAGAGCACATTTTTATGAGAAACGCCTGTAGAGAAATCGATCACGGCTAGGCGTTTTCGGACAGCTTAAAAATAAAAACTAAAAAAATTATTCCTTGAGACAGTTTCCACACAACAAGGAAAGGGAAATTCAGAATTCTCCATTCTACCATTATTGACTCTTGAAGCGGTTCGGACATTAATGAAAACACGTCACGCAAACTGAGATGTAAAAAAGGACCGTCACAAATTAAGCTACTGGCATAGAAAAGAAATTAAGTGTTCCAGCTTTATACCATTAGCGATCTCGCGATAAGTTTATGGCAGCTTATCACGACCTTGCCCAGTGGAACACTGGAGATAAGTCAAATCTCGCACGTCAGTGCGATCAGGTAGTACAAACATGAGTTTATAGCGCCAGAAACTCGTTTCAATCGCAAAATTTCAGAGATATTTAAGCTGCTTGCACGTTCAACTTTTGAGATTGCAATCTGACGTTGAAACCAGAAAATCAACAATAAAGAAGGCGCAGAAAATAAACGCACCACGGAGTTAGAGCTTGCCAATTCCCAATTAAAATGATTTTTTAAGGAACCTGCCGCCGAATCAACACGCGATTCTTCTGCCCATACGCAGATAGGTTGCCAATCTCAGCGACTTTACATGATATCAGTTTTAAATAGAATACTCTGTACATGTGGAAAATCGGTAAATTGGCAAACTATCAGAATGTCACAGAAAAGGATGAAATCCAAATAAATGCAGCTCTCTAGTTTGAATAATTCTTTCCTGTCGCGACTGATTGCATATTCGTAATTTCCAGTCGTTTTTCTACCGTAATGACACGACCCTCTGATTTAGTTCTGCTCGTTTCGCCCAGCCCAATAAAAAATCGTCATTTTTACTGCTGCGACAATTTAACTTTTTCAGAAAGCCTGATGCAGAAAGACAAAAAACCCCTATTCTTTTTTGCTCCCAACACTGACGCCACGCTGTGCGTTCGGACACTGAAATAAATTGTTGTCATGGCCGGCATAATTAGAAATCTGACAATTGTGACGGTAGCCTTGCTGGCCTTCGTCACGTGGTTCACTTATCTCCGCGTTCCCCACTTCGATCCGCACGCCATCCGGCACCGGCGGGTGCTGATCACGGGAGCCTCGGCCGGGATCGGAGAGCAGCTGGCGCAGGAGTACGCTCAACTGGGCGCGCGGCTTCTGCTCACCGCCAGACGGCAGCACCTCCTGGAGAAGGTGGCCGAGCGGTGCCGGGATCTGGGCGCCGCGGAAGTGACGTACGTGGTGGCCGACATGACCGACACCGACGACCGGAAGAGACTGGCCTTGGCAGCGGAACGGCAGGGTGGACTCGATGTGCTCATCCTGAACCACGCGGCGGTGGACAGCCGCTTCTGGACCGGAAGTGACGACGACCTCGAGCTGTTGCAGCGCGCGCTCCAGATTAACTTCTTGTCCCACGTGGACCTCTTCTCCCGCCTGCTGCCCCTGTTGCGCTCGTCGGCTGACGGTGGCGCTGTAGGCGTGGTCTCCTCCGTCTACGGCAAGGTGGGTAGCTTGACCAGTAGTGTCTATTCGGCCGGCAAGTTCGCGCTGCACGGATTCTTTTCGTCGCTGCGGCAGGAGCTGCTGGCGACCGGATCTCCGGTATCGGTGACCATGATCGTGTTCGGGTTGGTGAAGACCGATGCGGCCGTGGAACTGCTGCGCGACTCGCCCACCCTCAACTACGAGCGGACCGGAAGTCTGTGGGGCGACGCCCGTGAGGCGGCGCTGGTCATAATTCGCGGAGTCGCCGCCAGATCGCGCGAAGTCTACTATCCGACAATGCTGTCGGCTGTCGCGGTCGGCGCACATCAGTTCATGCCCGGCTGGTTGGAGGACTACATGACCAGCGCCATTGGACACTGACAGCAGGGCCACCAAACAGAATGACATCGATAAAAGTTGACGACTTTCGGAATCACAAATTGAGCTAGCCGAAGGAGCGTAACCATTGTGACGTTTAAAACAACGATTTCTCAAAATATTTATTCTTGAATAGTGCGTAGTGAGAGTAAATATACAACTATCCATGAGTAATTATGCTGTGAATATAACATGTTTTAACATAATTTAAATTTCAGTGCATACAATAAGGATTGTGTGAGGGGACTTAAGGAATGCGAATTGGAATCGAATGTGCTCCACGTTCACATTCTACAATCCAACATTGTTTTTTTAAAAATTGTATTTCTTCATTCAGGAATGCTGAATGATATTCAACAGTTATACCTGTGCCATGTAATTTGACAATCCAAACCACCACTTAAAACTCAAATAAGCATATTCAAAATTAATGTCTTTTATATGGAATGTGTCATGCGCAAAAATGAATACAAGATATTGCCAAGTACTGAAATTAAATTTCATAATTTGATGCTCATTGAATCTGTCGTAATAACAACGAACACATGCATATTTTTTCTTTAAATGGGTGTTTGCTCTTGTTTTGGTGATGTGCCAAATATGCAAACAAGTATGCTAATTTCAGGAAACCGGCGTGCTCTAATTTCTTTAATTGCATATTTGTTATACACTGAATTATAAATGCACACAACAAACCTACTCAAACAGCTCACACTGGGATTCTAGTGTATAAAACATGCAGCATGAAAATAGGTTTATCAGGCGTACCAGCTGTTATGTTATCCGAATAATTTGCATACATCGTCTTATTTTTAAAAGCATTTCGTTATAGACATCGGTCACTTCTGCTTGATGTCAAGTCTGGTAACCACAAGCCGCTGAGTTATCACAGGCACGCTTTCACGTATAAGCAAACTTAGCATCGATCTTGCATTTTAACCCAATTTGATGTAAAACCCACGGTGAGAAAAAAGTCTGTCCGAATGTGGACCAAAGGTGAGTAGATAAAATGTATAAACGTTTGTAGCTTTTTTAAAAGCGGTTATATGCAAAGCTCACAAACTAATGCAACAATATGCTAATACTCCTATATAATAAAATACAGTTTTAAATCACGCGAAAATTTGTTGGGAACAGGGCTACATTCCGAGCATCAAAACATGTCTACTTTTAACAGGGGCGTTAAAAAATTTGGAACAAAATCGGCGAGCACAACAGCACGAGACAGACAAATAAATGGATGCACCCATTTCAACTGTACTTAAGAATAAAAAAGGGGATCAACATTTTTTCGGAACGGAAACAAATGACTTATTCAGACAAGTATCAAATATTTGTCAAAGTAATCGCGATTTTAAGCTGGGAATAAAACCGTGTATGATTTCACAAACTCTAGTAAAACCTATTTCTGGTCAATTATAATTGATTTCTTCTGGAGAACCTAAATTTGCATAAATATATGAGTTTGATATGACTGTAAGTTTATCGTAAACACCTCGGGCCTGTCATGTCAAAATATGAAGATTAGTCACTTGTTATTCCCAGTAGTCAACGATTTAAACTGTACACGCTTCTGGGCAATACATATAGATATTAACTTTCGTGACGTCCTATAAAATGTTCATTTTTTTCTTCCTTCAGTTTTAAAAAAATATATATTTTTTGAATGCCAGTCACGCGATCTGAGCACGAAACTGGAATCATATCGTGACAGCAAAACGGCGCAGCTAACTAGTTTTAACCAAGGCTGTACAGAAATTAGTACTCATAATCAGTTCCAATAAAAGATAATTGGATAAATTCAGGGCAGTTTAGGAATTTCATTGAAATTTACTAGATCACTTGTAAAGAAATATTTCAATTGGGAAACTTAACGATCAATAAGTGGGTTCCTTAATGATCGATTTAAAGACTGAGAGAATCTTCTAAAATCCATTTACGCTTAGGTTCAACTTAAATTTAATGAACACGATGAACACTACAAATCCATATAATATTGTTCTAAGACCTTCTTATGTTTTTTGGAATATTTTAACCAGTATTTTATTGTTAAATCACACGAGTAATACTGTATTTTCAGAAGTGATTTAGTAAATATTATGTTATTAATGACCCTGTTGCTGTTTTTTGTTTGAGTCCAGTGATCACCGCCTATTCTGATTATCTACGACATCATCTCCATATGCCTATTGCCTAACAGCTAATCCAAAAGTTACTGTTTCTAAATTGGGCTTAACGCCACATTGCAATTCGCATCCGCAAACCACTTTCACTGGTTTTTTCTCAATCGCCAGGAAAGACTTATAATTTTAGTGGCCATAAAATGGTGGCGCAGCAAATGGGACAGCCAACGTGCCCGTAAGCATGTACCTGTTTTTAAGGTTAACGTATAGGCGCTACCTGTACAATAACGCAAAGAGGAAAAAAATAAACCCACAAGCGAACGCAAACAGTGCATTCATACGAGCACATAAGTTTGCTCGACCACTTAGATCCGCCTTTACTCTATTTACGGATAAGAACGACACCAAGAGTGTGGCGACACGTATAACAGTTCTATATGCAAGTAAGTGATGCTCACAGTGCACCCTACTAATATGTACGCACAGTAAAAACAGACCTGCGAAATTGGCACCACTCAGGTGTTGTTCAATCAGTCATTTAAAATGTATTCACTAGATGCATTTACGAGTTCGTATTGACAGACTGCCTATAAAATTGTACTCGTGAAGAGCTGCTATTTATCACCTGGGTTAGACTGACTTAATTGGCCGCACATCGCAGTTCTCACAAAAACTAAAGTCTTAATTTTAATTATTCATCTCTTGACACAAAAAGTATCAGTCGTGTTTTCTCCACAAGTTCAGTAAAACTTGAATGCTAAAATTTATCTAGCAAAGCAAATTGTACGACTCGTCGTAGCACAATCGATAGAAACAAATTGTAGGCGCGACAGTTGCGGGTTCGATTCCCAGCACGGATTTACTCGATCCAGGAAGTACCATTGAAAATGTGCCAACATCACACAGTGCTGAAGCAGTCGCCGAGTGGTGTACGCAATCTCCGGCCTCCGGTAGTGCAATAAAAATAAAATATCATATAAAATTGTTAATTTCAATATTTACCAGCAAACAGAACCCAAGATGGCGGGGTTAAAAGTCCAGTTGGATTTATAAATCGACGACTATTACCAAATACAGTAAAACCAGAGACTTTGCAAGAAATGATAAATGTGATTCGTAAGGTGCGGCTCTTTGATCGCAATTCCGGCCCTGAAGATGTTTATGTCTTGATTGTGTCAAGTATTTACACTCGGGAGAGAATATTGCACAGGTTCAAAGACGACGGAAAATCATTTATAGCGCGGACATGTTAGAAGAAGCTCTTTTACGACTGTGTGAAATGGACTTTACGTGTATCAATCGAAGTGTGTAAACGCTTCTGCGTGGAGCTTAAATATTCCTCTCATCTCTAAACAATCATTCGTTTCTCGAAAATGTAATTTCCATTTCAACGCCAGGTTTTTTTCTGTGTACATGTACTTGAATTATGGCTACAGGATGTGAGTCACGCAACCATAAATAATTCGTGGTGACCAATAGCAATTCGATTACGACAATTAAAACAGTCGAGCACATAATTTATACAATCTGTTTTCGGTTAGTGAGCATCATGGTCCTAATTAGATTATGGAATAATAAAATGGTTTAGACAAATGACTGCTTACTCGAATTGGCACAAAAACTTGATTAGCAACGACATTACAGGACAAAACTTTTTCCTGTCATTCCATTCACTAATGACATTCTCTTTCCTATTCAATTAATCTAACATTAGGTCGAGCAGATGGAAAATCAAAACGTAATTTGGGTCGTTGCTTCTAACTGAGTGCATTATTAGCTGCCAGAACGTTGTCCTAATTTCACTAACTTTCATGATTCTCTTCGCACAGACATCATTACTTTTATCAGTCGTACAACCTTTTCATCAACAAACATTCAAAAATAATTTGCCATGATAAATATATTTATTTATAATAATCAATACAATTGAAATATAGAGAATGATTACAGCCAAACTTGTTGGCGTGTTGCCAGGATGGCTCATGTAAATTTCAGATGACGACACAACGAGAATTCAGAGAATTTTTCATTGTCCTAATAATTTTTTGGATTTTAAATTGGTTAGAAGGCTGTGCGACAACAAAACGAGTTTCGCGACACATTCGATTTGTTATTAAAAATATTCAGACGACCTTAATAAAGCTACTTGACAGCATTTATGAGATATCTCAAATTTGTTCAGGGCTACTCAGTCTAAACCATCCACTCAGGGAAGAACGTTCAGGAATTCAAGAATGGATCATCGACGTGGAAACGTCACGAAATGAAATGATGTACAGTAGTACTTTGACCGTTTGGACTGTCACCTGTATCTGTACTGGTGGCCCGGTCGGCCTATTGCGCGAATAGCCGTTAGCACGACACGTATAGACCGTGTATCGATACTTTGCCGCACGTCATAGAGTTGACATTAACTGGCGTCACTTGTATTGCCAAAAGAGATGTAAGAAATAGAACCCCTTATTGGGTTTAACAATCCACATCAATCGCTTGCAGAACAAGGTTACAGAGTTTCTCGCTAGACAGCGCTTAAAGTTTGGGACACAGCACATTGGCGCTAATTTTATAACTAGCAACACAAAATCTGGTAGATGAAGGAACAATTTCTTGCTGTGTTATGCTGGACGCCAACCCCAATAGCTGGCTACGAACACGATGTAGAATTAATCCGTATAAAATTCGATTTAATCACTCGCATTACGATTGACAGAGAAAGTTCTACAAAATACGTTATTCACTTCGCTAGGATTCCAAACAATAAAAATAAAATGTTATCCACAATAAATCACACTTCAGATTTGTGGGAAACAGAAGTAACGGGGGGGGGGGCATATTCCTTGTTAAGCGAATTAACATGAACGCTAGAAGACCAAAAATACGATTCTCATTTCAACAGTTAATTGAAGTATCAAGTTTGAAAAATCCCAAATGCAGTTGCGCAAAACAATAAACAAAAAAATAATAATTGGCGGACACCCGGGTGGCAAATTCCGTTGATCTAGCCAGCGGCCAATCATTCTCTACTCAGAGGGACATCTCTTTGGGCACGGCCATTGCGAAGGATATATCGGGGCCACGCATAGCCGCCAGGTAAACAAATGTTTGACGTCTGTTCTAGCGGCACAACAGTGTCTCTCCCCATCCGACCGACTGACGGCGGCCACATTACTAGCACAGCGGTCAGACAAGTTTCTCTGGTGGCCCGGATAGTTCAGGTGTGCGCGCGCGGTTGCTGGACAAACAACTCTCACTACTGAACTGCGCACATCAACATTTCGCTGCCGTGGTCGAAACAGTTTAATCCACAAATTTATTTAATTCAAAAAAGCAATACAAGTGCAACAACTCCAGACAAAATCGGAATATCGGACTTGAACGAATTAAAGCGAGATTAAACTTGAGAAACGTTTAATCCAGTGCAGCACGTCGAAAGAAAAATCTCAGCTTCAGACCACGCCAAATTCAACACGATGGGTAAAGTGATGTGGACCCTGGTCATCCTGGCCGTCGCCTTCCTGCTCAGCCCCGACAACTTCCGTACGGACTACCTGACTGGCATCCGGGTGCTGGTGTCGGACGCCGAGTCGCAGCTGGGTCAGCAGCTGGTCTACCAGTACGCCGCGCTCAACGCCACCATCATCCTGGTGGGCGCCGACCAGGAGCGGCTGGAGCGGGTGGCCCAACGCAGTCTGGAACTGGGCGCCAAGCAGGCGCATCCGGTGTCCGGTGACCTGGCAGTCGGACAGAACCGGCGCCGGATCGTGGACGAGGCGTCCCGGCTGCTGGACGGCAAACTGGACACGCTCATTCTCAACCACGGTGATTACTTCGCCGCGTCGTGGCTGGGCACTCGACAGAATTTCACCTCCCTGGAGAACATCATGAACGTCAATTTCGTGTCTCACGTGGATCTTGCCTCGCTGTGTCTCCCGCTGCTCCGTAAGAGCGGTTCCGGTGGAAACATTGGCGTAGTGTCTTCCCTGGCCGGCAAGGTGCCCGTGCCGCTGACCACCGCCTACTCGGCCAGCAAGGCGGCGCTCACCGGATTCTTTTCTTCGCTGCGCCAGGAACTCCTGCATGAGCAGAGTCCCCTCTCGGTGACCACGGTGGTGCTGGGCTTCCTGCCGTCCGTAGTCGGTCTGCAGCCGGGCAGCAAGTACGTACCGTTCTTCGAGAGCCTGTTCACGGCGCCGGTGGAGGACTGCGCTTTCGCCGTTCTCCGGTCGGTGGCGCTGCGCAAGTACGAAGTCACGTATCCCTTAATCGCGCAACTGCAGCGATCCTTCTACAACTTCATGCCCGACGTCTACGAGTACAACATGCACTATATCGCCTCCTAAGCCGCACCAAACCGTCGTGGCGCCCCTTTCGGTAAATGCGAGCATTAAAAACAAACTGTGGATTGAGTATGCATGGTATTTTTTTAAAATTCGACTTTTATGCATTTGAAATGCTCGTACACACAACCATTGCAAATGTGATTTTGAAAGTTCGAATTTAACGAATAAAAATTTGACGTACATGTTAAATATTTGCTCTCAAATCGATGTTTGTCAAATTTAACACTTCATGTTCAAAATAAATGCAGATAAATTACCAAATGTTCGCATCTAATTTATCATAAACACTTACTTTTAAGTGTATTTTCTCTCTGCTTGAAAGTTTTCGTCATGCTCGACCACAATAATTGTAAATGAAATTATAAGGAATTGTTGGAAATGATTATTGTGTAGTCATTGAATCGTTTCATACGAACAATATTCTGTTGGCACAGTTTGGGATGAGGTATTATGTGGGAATAATCTAACGAGAAATTCATGGGCTTACCATTTGTTCAAGTAGTCACGAAAATTGATGTACTAATTCAATCGCTCATTCAAAAACAGAATGCTTCCGAAACCCGAAGGCGATTAGGTGACCCAGTTAAAATGTAGTGAAACTCCAATTGTTAGCTATTTAAAAAAAAATATCTATTTGTCTTGAACGCTTTTTCATTTTGAATGCTGGTAAAACAATCAAAATTCACACTCTTCGAAAAAAAATTAAATTTCTTATGCACCCTTTCCCCAATTACTGATACGCGCTATTCAAGTGTTGCAACCCCCAGTACATTTGTCGTCCCGAAAAATTGATTGCCCAAACATCCTGCGGCATAATAACGCAAAAAATCTAAAAATGATACACGATTCGTCAATGTTCTTTATGTACATCTAACCTTGGAAATAAGTCATCAGAGCAGTTTTATTGAGCGTGTCTATCGCAATATTTGCGTGCAGGGGATTGCGATGGAAGGGAGTCATGAATGTCGTACGTCAAAGAAATCTTTTTGCATTAAGAAATGTTGATTATCAGTTTGATGATGACGTCTGTAACTTAGAAGTGGGACTACATTGTTCAAATCTGACTAAAAATGTAAAAAAAAATGTGTGTCCGCATTTTTACTATAAAAATACTGCACAATAAAAAAATGCTGCACAGTTTATATTTTCCATTCAATTTAGTTTTGCTCTGTACACATGTTCTACAGAGCAGACAATAAAAAATGTGTTATATTTACTTGTATAAAACTTAAGTGTAAATATATTATTTAATCCGCCCAAAGAAACTTTGAGACGTTGCTACAGAGTATTTGCTGTTCCAAAACACTTCTGAATTTATGGTCTAATTTCGGATTACAATTTTTATGTAATTTCTTAGTAGCCAACTGAATGTCGTTTATCGGTTATTCAGCGTAACGATTTCGCAAGAACCTTCGTATTTATATTTATACAGCTTTCTTACTTTCGTCATCGTTTCACATTTTTTTTTCTGCAACAAACCTAACTTGTTTAAAGTTTGTTAAATTCTGAACATTTATAACTTAGTATCGTAAACGAAACAAACTGAAGTCATGTCTGTCTCATTTTTAAGGTTGTTACAAATGCTTATCAATTTTTCTCTTTCAATCCTGCGCACACATTTACGCAGCAATTGTAATTTCAGTTGATGTTGGGGGAAAAAAAATAATCAAGGAACACCAGTGTCCTCAATAAAAAACCTCTGCCTTAAGGCGGCGGTGGAGATTATGTGTTCACAGCAGGCACATACCAAGTCACGTATACCGAACACACGCTAAAAACAAAGGCAAACAGGCGCAAGTATTTCGACCGACCAGGCGAACCGCACCTACCGGCAGTTTCTAGTACTCTCTGACCCTGTTTTAGACTTTTTTTTTAAAGCGCAGAATTATTTTTTAGACGAATAGCTAAAAAAATAGCTAAAAAAAAATAAAACCTAAACATAAAACTCACAAACTATGATAATCACCTCGCTTGCAGGTTTTAATCTGCAGTTTTATCCAAAATAGGTTTCATGTACTGAAGACGTAATAATAATATCCTAGTTCAAGTATATTTAATCCGAGAATGGTGCGTTTAGATATTTAACAAAATCGGCGCGCTCGTGTTTCCCACGAAAATGCTGAACGAACTGAAATGACAATTCGCCCATCTCAAAGGTGTTCAGCAATTTCGAATGTTCCAAAGCGAGACGGGTGCGTCAAACTTTCAATATCATTCGGATACTTGATCTGTAATCCAAAAAAGCGCATGCGATCCCGAAGGCCAATTTGCCCCAATTTCAAAAACAATTGAAACTTTTCAAGTTAGCTGAAGTCTACGCTCAATGCCATTAGGATATAAGGGGAAAAATTTCAAATCTACTCAGTATTATTACAATTTTCTTTTGGAAAAGGCGCGTTGAGAAATCTGTTTAAACAAGCTGAAGTATTGAAATTACAAACAAAGCTGAAACAAAGAAAAAACAAGCTGAAGCGGTGCTACAATTCGAAACAACAAAAAACAGTGAATGACCTTGGACAGACAACTTAAACCAATACGCACAAAACAATAAAAACTTGCGAATACTTACATAACCATTTCCATTTTTATGCTTCGGTATGTTGCCTACCAAGCAGGATCACTTTCCCTGTCTCGCTCAGTTGGTTTCCTCCTAATCTGATCTTCCACACAAACAAGATCGACGCACATTCGATGCACTCATATGTTCAGTATCTGTACACGGGCAGCCATTTTGATTTCAGTCCACATTCACTGGCAGTTGCAGTCTTTCAGAAAAACCGAAATTACGACTATTAGACTATTAGAATTATCCGATCACTGTTGAATGACAAAAACATTCGTATGTTCTTTCAAATTTGCAGTTTCGCAATATTTTCCAACTATCACGACTTAATATAAACGCGACTTTTCACAACACAAATACCAAAAATTACATTGAAAATCGCGCGCGCAAATTTTTTTTCAACAAGTGAGGGCAGCACCGTCACCGGCAAGACACTGTGGCAGTCCATTAAAATAATCCGATATACAGAAATTGCAAACTCAATAATAAAACAATAACTTCAATAATATACAATTTAATTTTGACGAATATAATTAAAAATACACCTTATTAATTATATAAATCAAATTATTTGATAATATTTAAAATAAAATAGGATACAAAATATTTGAAAGTGGAATTGTAGTCTGACAACACTATCAAAATTCAAGATGGAGCTGTCCATTGAAATTCTGGGTGCTTTGAGTTTAGCCGGTGATTCTTTCCGATTACCTGATATTTGCTTTGAAAAATTAGTAAATTATGCTATCGTTGGAGTTATGAGGCCTGAGGAATGTAGTAGTTTCATTGCTGGTTAGTCCAACACGATTAAACCTTATCTGTGGTCCAAATGATTGGCGTGTGTCTATGGGCCCTATGCTGAAGGACCACCGCCCCCTTTGCTACTTTTTGTTCTAATCAACTGTAGTCAACCGCACTACAGGCGTTCTGTACCCCACATGGTGCTTAGGCACTATGCGGGGGGCACGTCCAATACCCCGGGATCGAAATTTTCGGGAGCCCGCGCTGGAAATCGAACCCGGGACCGCCGAGCCAGATCCGAGCTACTTGTGTGCATGGCGTTATGGTGCTTTTTATCTTTTGTTTAGAAGGGCTATTTATCATGCTTCAGCATAACAGGTACATAGTATCAGGATTCACTAACCATGAAACAAGGCTTGGGTACTGTTAGTGACATGTTGGCCTTATGGGTGACATTGTGGGGTCCGGACCTTGACAAGTTGTCTCATGCCACATTTGTTGTAGGGTCCGAAAGCACTCAAAGCTAACTCCGAATAGAAATATCGTATTGAATTATAACAAGGATAAGATCTTATTTCATCGATAAACAGATGACAAGGTGTTCCGTGAGGTGGATCAGGGCGTTCTAAAGCAGTCGTTCTTTGGGCTTGTCTCGTTGTTCATCGAATGCAGTAAGCATGGCATTGTCGGGGATTCGCTGCAGTAAGTTTATTGTATTTCAGTATTTTTGTACAGAACGTTTTATTATCGTTTGCAACTGAAATTACCATTTTATAAATCTTTATATTCTAGATCTGTCTTCGATGACTGCAAAATTTCAGCTGATAGAGCAGCGGTGATGACAAAGGCATATCAGGTTATTCGACTTAAATCTGTGGTTTTATTTCTCTGGTGTTTGACTTGAAAATTGCTAATTGCTAATTGCTAATTCTATGAGAACCAGTTCCCAATGTTTTATTTTTATTTTCAGGACAATAGCTTACAGATGTCAAATTACCTTAAAAAGTGAGACATTTGGTTTTTAAAAAAATTATCTTGATTTAAAATTTATGTTTCGTCTTGGTGAAGTGTTTCATTTAGCAATCACCATTATTGCAGCATTACATTCCATGTTCCACATATTGTTGATGCAAGTTGGACTCTTGACTATTGCATGAAGGTGAATATTGAAAATCCCTGATCTGGATTATCAAATCATCGATCACATCGTTTCAAATAATTGACAGTATGACACAATAAAAGGTGTTCTAAAATATATTCTATTACATCTTTACGAAATGTTGACTGATTCTCTTGAATCGTGGCACAGAGCATCTTGTTTTCAAATTCCTCAAGCACAGGTAGCGCTGCATTACGAACGACGTTTATCATTTTTTTCATTTAGGCGTTCCATTGTTTTGGGCAGTCTACTTCGTAGGAATGACTTAATTGTTCCATACTCGGCATCGTGCTTGGGCAGGTCAACATTTCGCAAAAATGTAATAAAATATATTTTGGAACCCATATCATTCGTAATGTGAACCTTAAGAAAAAAAATTAATTCACTTGTTTTTCTTTAAAATATAGAGCAACCATTTAGAAAAAATTAATGAAGCAACATATATCGTTTCGTTGTCTACCGAGGTTCGGAAAACCTACAATTTTAATACATACACGTAATCAAATTAATTAATTACACGTTAACAAAACACGTTTATTTTTAAATGTTTTGTATTTTGCAGAGAGGAAATTCAGAGTCTTCAAAAAATGTTGTATTCACATGCACAGTTGAACAACTCCAGGTAGCGACATTTACTATATTTTAGTAGGCTAATGCTTGCGAATCTGCATGTCAAACAAAAATTCTTATTACATTTTTTTATTTCAATGTAGGATTTGGTGAGCAAGTTGAAAGATGCTGTAAAGTGTTTTGAACGTTTAAGCCAGCGCTGAATTTATTTTGAAAAACGTATGAATTTTGTTTATATTATTAATTATATCGTATGAATTTATTTTGAAACCTTACAACCTTAATTGACTATAGAGCTGATTTTCTACAATTGGCTTACACGCCGTACAGAACTAACGTATACGTTAAAACAAGACCAACCACCTGTAATTATAAAAATACATGAATAAATTGCTGTCTCATATGTGTATCAGATACATGCATGATTAGAATATTTATTTGCAATTGGGTCACTATATAGTTTCAGCCCATCACTAGAGTAATGCTACTTTCACAACCATCGTGATTTTAAGTCATTACTGCTCGACGCGATATCAGAGCACCCTACGTTACTTTAAAAAACAGGCAATCATTAACACTGGATTGTGCATCATTTTTAGAATATTACTGATACTTACTGAAGTGATGACGTTGCCATTGACGTCAAAAAATCCCCAAGCAGTAATGGCATTTGGAGATAAGTTCAATCGAGTACAATAAATTTGAAAATTGAGAGCAATCTAAATTAAAAATAACATAGCAATTAAAATATATAATTTGTTATTACTTATTTGAATGTGTTACACAATCAAGAACGTTTCGCTTACTGAGGACGGGCTTCTCTTTGGTTGACTTTTAAGCGTATATGGTTTAATGCATTCTATACTGCTGAAAACCTATCAATATACAAGTAATAAAGTTGTGAAAGAAATGATAGGATTATGTGGCATAATTGATTCAAAGAAATATCGCCTTTTGGCATAATACACTGAACATTTTGCTAATTACATTTTAATTTTAATTTAAATAATCGTTTTTTTATCCCGATTAAATAATTATTAATAAGAGAGCTTCGTTTGGACGTCTGGATGATATTAATCGGAAATGGTGAATTCGGGACATCACCGAATTAAAGTAATAGTAAAATATTGTTATGAAAAGCGAGTTCGAAACTCGGTTCGCATTCTTCATTCGGTGCTGTCCCGAATTCACCATTTCCGATAAATAATTATTGTTGATTAGTAATTCTCAATTAGCAGAACTAAAAGAGACGCACCTTTGCGTTCACTCTCGAACACAAAATTGTTTTTAGCAAAAAAGACAAAGTAAGAACAGCAATCATGGTGATAGTTCCGAATGTCAGGTCATTAACATGGCGGAAAACAACATCAATCGTTCGAGCCAGCAGGGTCACGGTCAGCACTTCTATTAAGATCCACACGAACAAGATGACTTGGAAAACTTCGTTGAATTGGGCAATCAGCCGACAGATGGCGTGGTGATCACGCTGAAATGCCCACAGTTCTTTGTCCTTTAAGTATACACAACAAATAAAATTAGAAATAAATTTCTACTTTTACCATTTGTTGAAGAAATGACGCCTCTAACTATCATTTCAATACAAATTAAAATACAGTGATTTTGGAATTTTGTCTATAATTTCGCTGTCATTGCTATGTCTAAGAAACACTAAGAAATCACTTCACGAAACTAAACACAAGAGGAGTTGGATTTAAGTAAACATCACTCCATAATGAAACTCTACCTTACTGATGATTGGCGGAACCGGCTGATTGGGCAGCGAATGGCGACTGTTCATGAGCAGGTCGACTCTAATGTTGAGTAGCACAGTGACGTAACAGAAGATGGCTAGACAGAACTGCATCGCCACCGTCCGGTAGTTTGAGCCAATAAAGCCAGCATCGAAGAGAATGTTTGACCAAAGATCGGGACAAGACAACCCTGGAAAACCCCACATATAGCTGGCTAAGTTGCAGTCATTGTTGACTATGACCACCTTCAGTAGGCTGAAGAACAGCATGGAGGTGGTGGTCATCAAGATGACTACCGTCAACAGGGTGCCCCGACGAATGCGTGTCAGCAACTCCTCAACTTCCCTGTCGATCAAACTGAAATGTGACATTCTCTCCATACGAATCGATAGAATAAAACAAAATTTACTTCCGATCTTCTCTTCCAATTTATGTTACCTTTCGGTTCTCTCGTGCTCTGCCAGTGAGGCCAACAGCCGACTAAGCAGGTGAGCCACTCGATCGATGCGAAACGCCATGAAATAATATAGAAATAAAGCGAGGAGACGCGGGAAGGTAATGGCGTAGAAAATGACGAAGAAAATCCAATGTTGTTGTTCAGCTATAAACACTAGTACATAAAATTCTTTCACAAACGAGAGAACTAGGACTGGCATCACGATGAGACCGTGGAATGCGATGTAGATTATTCTTCGGTGCCATGTCCAACCTGAAAATGTCTTGTTATTGCATGACACATCTGGCAGGAAAATCGCTTGCTAGCAAATTAATTGATTAATTTGAGTATTTCTTTAGATAGATTTCAATATTTTAATTTTGGGCCACTCAAATGTGGAGCTTATTTTATCTAATAAACCACTCCTTGTTCCTTTATTCCTTTTTAATCATGATTTTTTTTTAAAAAGCAGATTTGAAGATGTTCTGTTCATGTTTCAATTATTCGTTCAATAACGATATGCTCATTTTATTATCATTTAATTTACTTCTGTCATTCACATTGACACAAACGGAAATTATATCTCTATAAGCAGTGTTATGAAACTTTTTAGTAAACGATATCAAATAATGACGATAGATGATAGAAAGACGTCAGAAGCGTCGATAAATATATGAGAAAAGCTAGGGTATACCTCGAGTTACAGTGCACATGCCACGTTGAGGCCCTGTTCTTCTCTGCTTGACAGGATTGGCGTTGCCATCATTGTACCGTATTTCTGCAACGTCGTCGTATTCGGCCAACGACAGAGGAAGTCCTAGCACTAGATATAGACGAGTTAAATGTCGCACAGTGTTGCATAAACGAATGTAATTGCTCCGAACGCGAAGTTCGCGTTCCAACTCGAAATTGCATGATATTTCACTCTTGAAATTATCGTGACCGGCCGCCTGGTGGCTCTTCAACGTGATCGACATCTGAAAAAATAAATTACACGCACTAATGATTTCTCCCTCAGTTTCTGGTGATATCGCATTACTGCCCCCATGATCGTGGGTTCAATTCCTGGCCGTGAGTCTTTGAGCGATAACATCTTATGCGTACGCTCCTTTGGAATGTAAGTTAAGTGCCTGTATGATATCAGGAATACAAAATCCCCTACATAGGTCTGAGACATTTGAGGTTAAAAATTCTGATTAACAAATATTTTTTTAAAATGCCACAACAAATACATATTAAATGTCTCAATTCAATTGACTTTGGCTTCATGCGTCTTCGAAATTGTATATTTCCAATTGTTCTTTCAAACATCCTTGTAAAATACAATACCTAATTTTCCAGAACCTGTAATAGGGTTGAAGGAAAAATAGATTAAGTCGTCTCACTGCTGGATACGTTTGTAGAAGCTGTCAATTTTATAGTTTCACATATTGCTTGCTAGCATTGACCTCGACTGTCGTTCATTCCGCTTACGCATTTTGACCCAATGTAAATGTTCGTACGCGATCGTACACGATCAGTTATGTCAATTCCACGACAATTTTGCGTGTGCATTAATAAATTAAATTTCCCCCTCCACTGATCCAACAAAAATGAAACAATACCCACGTCATAGGCCCCATCCGGGGCTGCTTGTGGGTGCATATTGTAATTGTGATGATCCAATTAATGCAATAAAGACATCGCTCATTTGTGCTTTCAGACGACATTGCATTTCAATCTTGATACACGCACGAGTTCAATTAATGAATTTTTAACTGATGTATCGTGGTTAAATATTTATAAGCGATTGAATAAGGATTGGTTCCGCGGAAATAAAGTGCAGACTTCTATCGTAATGAGTTCAAGAAACTTGTTTCGCGCTGACTTGTGTTGCGCTACATGGAGAGTATGTTGAAAAATAAAACATTCAATAAAAGAAAGTTCATTTCCATATTATATTTTTTAAATCAATTTTGCAGCTAGAAACTGTTAATTTCACGATCGAACTATCGAAACTTGACGATCGATGCAGTTCATACCCTTTAATGTATTGGGTCAATGCAAATGTTTACACATTGTAATTGTAATGAATTATTTTATATTTCTATTTGAAAAATACGATGTTAGCTTGCCAACCATTCGTGTCAATCATAAACATGTCACAACATTTTTGCGTGTGGCTCTTTATAAATTAATTTTACGCCCCATTCATCCATAAAAACAAAGCAATCTTGATAAATGGACTAAGGAAGTCTCCAAAATAAAATTGGGGTGATACACATGTACTTGAGTGACCAGCTGATATTATATCTAAAACTGAATGCAAAAACAATTGAATGTGCTGAACATTATTTTATTGGGCAGCAGATATTAGAAAAAGGCGTCTATAAAGTTTAACGGATCTGAAAACGTAGTTAATTGCAAAGTCATGATTACACCAACTGGAAACGATTTCATACAGAGTACATTTGTCAAGACACATCGACAGAGGCCTTCACTCTCGGGACACCAGATACCCAATGAGGATCAAGTCTACTGCCGCCTCTCCGCTGCTTTTAGATATCTCACTACGGTGCTCCTTTGGTACGGGATCCAAATTTCTCCAACCCCCGATACCCAATTGCCCGAACGGTGGCGCCAAAGAGTGGGCCGCATTCTTCTCAAAATATGGACCTACGTTTATTTTGTTGCCGTTACCTTTGACTTTGTCTCGGTTCTCCTTATTCGTGGTTACTTTATTGTGGCTGACCACATGGCGTCCAGCCTGACCGTCAACGCCGCCAGCATCGCCCAGCTGTTCGCGTTCGTATCATCCTACATAAGCTATGTCATCATTTTGCGGCGCCAAAGCCAAATTGGTCGTCTCCTATTTGACCTGATGAGGAATGTGGCCACCAAATGCGTCATGCTCAACAACAGTAACATAATCCTCCATCAGGTGACGCGACGGATTGTCATTACATTGTGCATACTCGCCTTCTTTTCTTCATTCTGCTACATCGATGTTGTTTTCACCATCATAAGCTGGTTCAGGGAGACTGCCAGTGATGTTTCCAAGATGACCTCCGATGTGACAAATGCCACCAATTTGACTGCCTTCAACAATAGAACAATACCCGGTCACTGCTCAATATGGGGCGGCACTGTTCAATGCGATAAATATTTCCTTCTTTCCTACGTTTCAAGTCGACTAGGTGTGCATGATCTCCGCTTTCTATTTGAAGTAATAGATGTGTTTGCAACGATCTACCTGATGCCTCTTATAATGGCCATCTTCGCAATGTTCCTCAGCATCCTGTACGTGTTGAAAATCAATTTCCTGATGGTTGAACATCTTGGATGTCGCCATGGACAAACAGATTCCTCAGTGTCGATGACGCAGCGCAACACAATCGGGATTGACGTGTTCCAGAGGTTCCATCGTCAAGCCTGCGATCGTCTGGCGCAGACCAACAGCTCCTTTTCGGCTCTACTCTTCGTTTGGGTGCTCGTCGAGGTCATCGCCATGCTGCTCCTTTTGCGACAGATGTTTGGATCTAACTTCCTAAATCACGAAACCTTCGGCAAGATTTCCATCCTGGTCACTGGATACATGGGATTCTTGATTACTAGTTTTACCATCAAGTACACGTTATGCGCTGACGTCAACACTATGGTATGTCTTTCAGTGATCCGAACAATGTTCATATTTCAATGGTTATTTCCCAAACAACAAATGAATACCATGCATTGAATAGCAAAATCATAAAATTTGTATGAAGATACCAAAATTATAGACAAATAATTCAAAATTGAGAATGAATAATTTTGAATCAGGATATTTCAAAATCAACACGTTCCTTGGCCACCAGTAAAATATTCTTTTAATATCAATACACCTGTTTATTTGTCAGGAAACAAACTTTCTATTGTGCCAAATGCTGTTCAGGAAGTATAGAACAATGTTGGAG
This sequence comes from Mycogona germanica, assembly GCA_034698785.1. NCBI lineage: Eukaryota > Metazoa > Arthropoda > Diplopoda > Chordeumatida > Chordeumatidae > Mycogona > Mycogona germanica. Next base: position 3,094 of record JAQGBY010001969.1, on the reverse strand, counting down.
CTTCTCAGTAAAAAAAATAGAATATAGAATTACTTACAAATTGAATTTTTATATATTTTTCTCTCTCTCTCACCAATCGACTATTAAAGGTCAGCCAGACGTTGCGCACCATTTCGAGTTTAGATGGAGTTGATCCGAATCCCACTGAGGTCCGACCCCACAACAAAGAAACTATATCAACTTGCGAGGTGTTCCATTAATTTATATATTTTAATAAAATTTCAATACTGGTACATAAACACAATTACTGCAGTTATCAGCTGTAAATGTTTAGCATATTGACATATTTTATTTCCAAGCGCCATTTTTGCCTCATGTATATTTTATGCTACTAGTATTATTATTTCCAGACTCTGGTGAAATTTCATATATACTGTACAAGACTGCAAATGTCACCGCCTGCCATTACCGGCTTGGATTTTTTCATAATAGATAGATTCTTCATGGTTTCGGTAAACATATTTCAATTTTCCATGAGGTGTTTTAGTTTGAGGTGTTTCATTTACGGCACTAATTTCGTAGATTCTATGTCTTTAAAATGTTCCCCGATAGTGATCACAGTTAATTTGTCAACTAACAATTAACTGATTTGTATTTTTTCATAGGTGACTGGGACGTTGATTACATATTTTTTGGTCATCAGTGAATTTTCTTAATTGAAATAGGTTTATTTTTATTCTTCACAATATACAAGATTATGACTTGTCATTCTGTCAAATCTGTAATTTTTCATTTATAATTTAAGATTATTTATTTTTGTTTTTGTATTTAAAAATATTTTGCAACGAAAGGTCAGCATACAATGAGTCTCCAACATGTGTATAAACTGTATATGTTTATTATGTTACAATGTATACAATCGCATGCATCCCTTGAAATTGAAAATAAAAAATTGACTCATTAAGATCCGTTATTGATTCGTAAATGTTTTCTTATAGAAATATAATTCATTTTATGTACATATACAACAAGCTGCGTTACTCCAAACGACCACGTTGGAAAAGGTTTCGAAAATAACAATCTATCAAATGAGTATTGATATGCAGTAATTTCGTTAATGGCTTTAATACTTCGTAGTTATTTGGTAAAAAAAACATTTCATTTATATCAATTAACATGGTGTTGTATTCGATATTATACATTTTCATTTAACCTAGCAACGTAATTTTTAACATTTTAGACTTAAAGTTTGCTCTCGGATCACAACACGAAGAAAACTGAATAAACACACAAATTCTACAATAAAAAATATTTTGCCACAATTTATTAATGAGTTAAATTTTAAACAATCATTTCAAATTAGTACAGTGTAGAACCTTATTTCGACATTCAATAAATTAAAAAGTTGAAACATAAAAACATCATTCACATCAGGAACGCTATTCGTTTTCGAATAATATTTCCAAACAATGATTAAACCAATTGATGACGACTTCCTGTTTAACAAGGACATTTCTTCTCAGAAGAATTCCTTTCAACCGGAAACACCGAAATGTCATGACAAATTAGATGACGGTCGCTTTATTGCAACATTCAGACCACTCACCATGGTGCTACTTTGTTATGGAATCTCGATTAAACCAGACGATGGAAATTTGACAACATCCGACAGGTGGCGCCACAAGCTGAGCCACGCACTCCTGAAAATGTGGTTCTATGCTCTATTTACCAGCATCAGTGTCAGCTGGGTCTTGTACGAACTCATCCACTTGTACTTCATCTGGATGGACAGCGTGGCCTCCTGTCTAAGCTGCAGCGTCGATATATTTTCTCAACTGATTGCCTATTTCGGAGCCTACGTCACCTACGTCATAGTGCTCAGACATCAGCGCCAAATCGGTAGGCTTCTATATGACTTGATGGCAAATGTGGCCACCAAATGCGCCATCCTCAACAACAGTGATGCCATCCTCCGCCAGATGAAGCGACAAATCGCCGTCTCTCTCCTACTGCTTACATGTGTCCTCTCATTCTGCTACTCCAACATAGTGGCCAATTTCGTGAGGTGGTCTCAGAAGTGTACGGAATATAGAATGGATTATAAGATGGACTCAAATTGGACGACAACCGCTGAATTCACCAATCATACCATGACTGAAAATATCCCCGACAACTGCACCTTGAGGGACATGCTGAACGGAAGACACTGCGATAAATATTTCCTCATGAGCATCATCCTAGGATACATGCGTCGTTACCTGGATCTGAATTCCGTGATTATGACGATTGAGTTGATCGGAGAGATCTTCTTAATTCCGCTCTTCTTCTCCATTTTTGTCTTGTTCATAGTGGTACTAGAACTTCTGAAAATTAATTTCCTCCTTGTCCAAGATCTTGGAAATAAGACTGGAGGTCACACAGAAGGTCGTATCGCTTTGGAGGAACGTCAACAAATGTCGATTAATGTTTTTCAGCAGTTTCATAGCGAAGCATGCAATTGTCTGACACAGGTCAACAATACATTTTCGACATGTGTCTTGTTCTGGGTTCTCTTGGAGATCATCGAAATGCTCCTCCTCTTGCGTCAGATATTTGGCACCAGTCTCTTCTCTGTGGTCGTGGTTGGTTTTATGTTCCTCATAGTTTCTACTTTCATAATCAAGTGGACACTCTGTGCTAACGTCAATGCTATGGTCAGTATTTATTAATCCGTAACTTATCTACTTAATTATGCAATTTGTATGTCATCCTTTTTGACAATATCATATAACCTACAACAATAATAATTGACTAAATAAATAATTCCTTTCATAAACATAAACCATAATATCATTTAGTATCGAATTGACTTCATCATTCTGCCTTCTGTTTTCTAAATTTTAGGTTTGTAAGACATTGCACACTATATCGAGTATAGAGTCGTCTCCGTTAGTGTTCTATCACACTAACAGAAACATTTTACCTGCATCTGAGGTAATTTTTTAAATAATCGATTACTTATGAAAAAGATATTTCTTGGATCTTGATAATGTTCCTTACTAATGTATTTTTCACATTCACGCAATTGAGGACCTGGTGAAGTTTCAGGTGTATTGTACAAGGCTGCAAATGTGTCCGCCCGCAATCACAGGAATGGATTTTTTTACCATCGACA
>JAQGBY010001968.1:0-25681 GCA_034698785.1 Mycogona germanica | reverse complement strand
ACCGGAATAATATTTTCAATATAAAAATAAAATAACAATATTAAAAAACATAAAATAATCAAATAGATATTTTAAAATGATTCTTTTTCAATTTAACATAATTGCCAAACGATTGAAAATCCAAATTTTTAAATATAAAAAAAACATGTTGAGGCACCACAAATTTCAAATTTATTTTTGTGCGATTGTTGAGAATTTTTGTTGCAGTAATGACAAATTTGATCAATTTTCTTTCAGCGATCGATGCCGGACCATGATCAATGTTCTCAGCGATTCTGTGGCCGCCGGAATCGTCGATCACCTGAGCCAGGACGATTTGGCGTCGCTGTCGATAGGCGGCGACACCGGTGGTCCCGACGACATTCACACTGAGAGTCTCACCACGATTTCCACGCAAATCTAATTTAATTTAAGGAAAAAACTGTCCGTCGTGTGGTGGAAGTTACTGGAGCCAGATGAACCTTTTTGAGCCCACAGTGGACGCTTGAGTGCATCAGTGGACGCAATGTTCTTCTGTCCTCTTCTTTTATCGGCACTTTTTATAGTTTTACATTTGGTCAAGAGTTTCGGTCGTTTGAGCCCTCTGCTTTCTACTTAAACAACATCCAGGACACTGCGAAACAATAATTGCATTGTCTTATTCACGTCTTTAAACAACAACAAAAATGAAAATCTGACTTGGTAAGTCCAGAGATGAGACATGATTGGTTCTTTCTCGACCTTCTCTTGAAATCGTGAAAGCAAAAGTATGTGAGATATAGTTTTTTCAAGATAGGAAAAAGCGAGAAAAATCTCGTCTGGATGACGTCAAATCATGTGGACTTGGGCGAAACGTTTTAAAAATAGAGACTTGCAAGAGAAAATATTATAAGAACTCTTGATGCAAAATATTCAATTTATTTCCGATGTTCTTTGCTTGATATTTAAAAAATGAGTTCAACGTTTAATGACTTGAGATTAATGACTGATCATTCAATAACCTAGATATTGCCGACAGAATTAAAATAATTCTGGAAATATGTCAAGTCATTCAAACTAAGAAAGTAATTATTATTTGCATGGGTACTTTTTCACTTCCAAATGAAATAAACAACTGTTTTTAGAAAATAATTTTTGAATAATTTTATCTTTATAATTAGATTTCACAGAAAACGTTTGATTACGTAAAGACGCTGATTGCGATCGCAATCAACATGAAAAACATTTGACGATTGCTGCCCCTTTTGATAATCGATGGTAGGCAATCACTGCATAAGCGCTTTTACAACTACAAATGTCGACAAGATTATTAATTCTAAATAATCAAATTCTACAAATAATCAAACAAAATCTTCATCTGAAATGTTTCGAGAAAGTGTCTGAACTTTCGTGGTAGTAGTTAAAACACTTTTCTCAAAATAATGCCCGTTAAAAACAATTTTTGTGTGATCATTCGGATTTGCTGGAGACAGTCATCAAAGTAATTCCAGAAGCTCTTTTTCTATGCGTGTGGTTGAGGAAAATATTTTGAAACGCCTAGCTAATAAGTAGTTTGTCCTGAATTATTCGATCGTGATATTAACACAACCAGTTTCGTGACATTGTTGTTTGGGAATATCGGAAGCAGTACATAAGATGACGGAAACCTGTCTCAAACAACAATCTTTAAAAGAGGAACTCTTCGACATCAGGTATAGAGATGACAATCTTTTCCGTGCATATCATTTTAAACTGGTTTATCCTTGAGACTACAAAGCGAGACTCAATCGTTGCAGTAATTAAAATATAATATAAATTTCTTCCTTGTAAAAATATTCGAACAGGTCTTTATTAAACTGCAAAACGAGTCGACTCAACGTTCGTTTCCGGTTGAATCGCTAAATTTCGCGAAACTTGGGAGTTGCAGTGTCTGAGCATCTCTTGACTTCCAGTCAAAATGATTGACTAGTGACGTCATGACTTTGTCAAATCTCGCTGCAAGATTGTTCGACGAGTGCCAATACAGTGCCAATGCGTAGTCAAAATCTTTATTTACCAGATGAAACTTAAGTCTTCAAAAAACATATTGATTTTTAAATATTGTTCAGTTAGTTCACTGATGTTAGTATTAATTGAAATTTTGTGCATGAAAAGAGTAGTCAAATTTGAATTGTTTGATAATTCTTAATTAGTCCATAGTTATTTGATTTTCAATGTAAAAATGTTGACAAATGGTGTCATGAATTTTTGTTCCAATTGGGAGTGTAAGACATTTTGGAAAAGACGTGAACTTTTTTTCTTCAAGCCTTGTGGGACCTCCATAGACACACATTTAGTTCAAGTTTCATCAAAAGTTCAAGAAACAGTCAAGCCATTTTTAATTGTTTGATAATTCTTAATTAGTCCAAAGGTATTTGATTTTCAATGTAAAAATGTTGACAAATGGTGTCATGAATTTTTGTTCCAATTGGGAGTGTAAGAAATTTTTGGAAAATACGTGAACTTTTTCTTCAAGCCTTGTGGGACCTTCATAGACACACATTTAGTTCAAGTTTCATCAAAAGTTCAAATCGAGCCATTTTTGAAAAAACTTGACTTTTTGTACACGTTATATTTCCAACAGAGTTGAGCGAAATTTGTAATGAAGCCGGTAAAGTACAGTTTTTTTCTTCTTCCAAGGGTTTCTTGACCAAACTTGACTCATTCGACGCCAAGATGGCGACGGCCTTCCCACCAAGCGTTCAGCCCTTCACGTTTTTGTATGTGTATTCGTGTGTGTGTGTTTCAGGTGAGAGCAGCTGTTGCTCAACAGGCGCGCAGGTAGAAGTGATGCGGAGGTAGTTAAACAACACCAACAAAAAAATAGAAAGAAAAGAAAGAGAGAGAGAGAAAGAGACTAGAACTAGGCTGGCAAAAGAAACAAACGCTCGAGGCTTGATTCACCTTCCCCTCCACCTCCTTGGCGGCGCAACTCAACCATTCTAGTTCAGCCATGACGACACGCATTCTACAAGTGGTTGTGGCTGTGAGAACGTTAACAAGAGACCTGCCACGCATACACCTACGGAAGATCGAGCGAATGAACTAGACGCTGGTAAAAACACACTCGGATACCTGTGCACCAGAATTCTCATTATTTGATTTGACTGTAGAATCAATTAGAAAGGGAGGAAAAAATCCTCTGCATCTCGGATCTGTCTCGGATGTTCAATGGAATCATCATATCGATAGTTCATCTGTGTGACTTTAAATTGTGCGTCCAATGGATTAGCGGAGACCTGAGTGAGCAAGCGTGGTGAGCCCAATCTTCGTTAAAAATAAGTCATCAAAGGGGTTTGTTTGTCGTTGATGCTGGACTGACTTGTTACGACGTTTCTCGGAGGCGTTCTCTCGAAGAAAGTCCGGTTCTCCATCTTTCTTCGTGTCGGGCGATGTTTGTGTCCTGCATTCGGGCTAGTGTAAGTGATTTCTTATTTAGGACGCACCCTGTGCTCGTAGGAGGAGGAGGAGGAGGAGGCATTGATCCACAAACGCGGTTCGGAGACGAGGGGCGTGCGTTTTTTTAACATTTTTTTTAAAAGAACGAGGGCGGGGTCCCCGTTGATCGGAATTTTGTGAATGCCATTTTTGTGCTGTCCATGTCTCGAGACCTTATACGTGCGTGCAAATTGTTTTCGTGTCTTTTGTTGAAAAGTTTGGCGTGACTGAGAACGAAATTATACACAAAAAATAAAGATAAAAAGTACAGGGTGCCTCTTGAAATCGGATCCACGCCATTTTATAAGTTAAGTGGCATACCTTCGCCTCCTTCGGTTTCCGGTGGTGGCGTCGTCGTCGGTGAGTCGCTCCAGTTCTGCAATTCGGACGGAATGTGACACCTTCGGCCTTTCCCGTTTTCATAATTAGCTTGCCAATCGTAATGTCAATCAATTTAAGAATAATAATAATTCAAAAATATAATATTTTTAAAAATAGGTGAAAATATGTGTTGCTTTTTATGCACGCCCCATTCAAATAGTAAGCTTCTGGATTCTTAAATTAACTTTTGAGAGACCTTGTCGCATGGCCATGATATTTAACTTTTGACATGAATTGGAATCAGTACTTTATGTAGCAGTTCGAATCACAATATCACCATGTAATTAAAAGTATCGAAGCAATATAGTGTGAAAATTGAAGTATCACTACAAATTCTTTGGCGCAAACGATTAGTTGAAATCTTTCCACGCATATGGTAGTTATGCTCAAACAAACTGACATTTTATATGACCAAAACGTGATATTATCCTAGTGTAAATGGGCTTTATAGTTTCCAAATACTTGTCTAGATGCTGTCAAGTGCTTTCATATTTTAAATATGAGAGCGTGAAATATCGCCTGTTTCAGCTGCTTATGACAGTTTAAAAGTACAAAATATAAATATTTTGAAATTTTATATTACAAATTCTCTGAAGTGATTATTCCGAATAATGTGCAAGTACTTTGATCCAGAACGCTATCAAATTCATTATTACAATTACTCCTAAAACTCTTATTCCAACCAATACTTCCAAAATTCTTATTTCAATTATTAATACTTCCCAAGCTCTTATTCAAAATATAAATATTTTGAAAATTAATATTACAAAATTCTCTGAAGTGATTATTCCAAATAATGTGCAAGTACTTTGATCCAGAACGCTATCAAATTCATTATTACAATTACTCCTAAAACTCTTATTCCAACCAATTACTTCCAAAATTCTTATTTCAATTATCAATACTTCCCAAGCTCTTATTCTAAATATATATTCCAACCACTTAATCAAAGTACTTTAAGAAAGGGGAATTTCAAGTACTTATGTCAAACGCATTCCAATTACTTATTTCAAATGTATTCCAAGTACCTATTTTAACTACATTCCAAGTACTTTTTCCAAATTCTTCCCAAATTCCTTTACTTGATATGATTGATGTGGTTAATTCAATACTAGCTTCCATTCCCAGTTTAGGAATCCAGCTTTCAACCTTAATCGTCCAATCAATTCGTGTGCGACTTCAGACAATCGCTATATAATATAGTTTCTAGTCAAATCATGAATTACAGAGATAACCGAAGATACTCTTCACCAGATGCTCAGATTTTTTGGATAATCGACAGATTGTCAGAGCGTCGATACGCCATTTTTACCTCGAATTATGAGGGCGGTGCTTCACGGTACACGATAATATCAGAAATGTTCAGACACGAAGGGAGGATATATATATATATATATAGGAGGATAATGAGTATCGCAATTTGTGTCCAAAATATTTTTCTTGACGTGCGAGACGCGCGCTCCATTTGCCTACTGACGCGTGCATTAATGATGCGCTATTATTTTCATTTCACAACGGCAGGAAACGTTCATCAACTTTGTTGGAATTGATGGGCAATTGGGGGTATGAGGTGCCACTAGTTACATGGCATCATTGTATGACTTTTTAAAAAAAAAGTAAATCTACTTTCAAACATTATAAAAGACCGTCTTCAGAAGTTGTTTTTAGCATAAGTGAACAAACACGGGACAGAGCCGTGGAAAATCGACGAGGAGGTGGCGAGGCTCCATAAATAATATTAATTTTTTTCTTGTGTAGTTGATTATTTTAAGGCGCTGCCTGTAGTACCCCTCATTCGATTTATATGCCTTATTGTTAGAAGTTTTGTTTATTGTTAATGAAATACCGCAAGTAGCAATGCAAAATTCATATGACAAAATAGAGGGTTGTGAGGAAATTTTGAATATTTTTCGATTTAGGTCAAATAAATAGAAATTGTTTCGAATATTTGTGAAATCCAAAGCAACAATGCCTTAATGCAATATTTTAAAAAAGCCAAAATTTATCCCTTCTTTTGTTTTTATATTATTTTTGGCCTAAATCCTATTTTTCGTTTACATAAATATTAATACAGATTTATGTTATTTTAATTATTTATGACAAATTATTTTGTAACAAAAACAAAATAGTATCGCCATAAAAAATGCTTATAATGAGTTCAAAGCGAGGTTGTTTTCAAGATTTCTAAAATTAATAAGATTGTTAATTTTCCAAGTTTCTTACCTAACTTTATATAGAATTTTACAGAATCCGAGTTCTTTCCGAGTTAATCCAAGTTCTTAGTCCAGTTATTTCTGACCCAAAGCCACCTCTATACATGTATACTGTATGAAAATCGATTGAAATAGGTCGTGCTGTCATTAACATGAAGTTGTCGTGCTCTTTATTTGACACATACAGTCAAGACAGACAAGAACTCACGAAGGACACACATTTCATCTTGATCTCTCCAATCGGCCAATGTTCGCTAATCGCCAATAGACAATTCTTGGACATGGATTGCGCTTGTGGTCCACATTAAATCTAAAGACGCCATGCTCGCCGCCAGCGACTCTGGCTCACAAATATAACGATTCCAGAAATCAACAGTGACGACATCATGTCCGAGTTTGAGAAGAGCAAACGAGCCTGTCTCAAACGAGGCGAACTGTTTGAGGATCCGGACTTCCCTGCAACCCAGGCCTCAGTCTTCTACCATCAGACACCACCTTTCCAATTTGTCTGGAAGAGACCCAAGGTACGCCCTGCCGCCAACTAAATTAATTAATATTATATATTTATAAGTTATTGCCATTAGATATTTATTAAATAGTATAATTATTAGAAATATAAAATGCCGTAATAAAACAAATTTTATGCAAGATACAGCAGTTAAAATGTAGAATTTTGAATTCAATTTTTAAAAATATATTTTGTATCATTCTCGACACCGAAGACTAAGACTACTCTGTATTCGATAACCCAATTTCACCAGGACCCCGGGATTAAATAATTGAGATCCTACTACAAGGGCCGTAAGAATTCAATAGTTAGTCGAGGTCAAAAGATCATGGCATCAGTTGAAATAGTTGAAACTTTTGTGACAACTAGATAATTAGGATGGCTCCAATATTAGGATAAAGCAATGCTCAAAGCGGTGCTTCGAATGCAGGTACATTGATCGAACAAAAATATTTCTTATTCATAGGAAGTATCTGCCAATCCAGTATTCGTCATCGATGGACCCACCCAATTTGACCTTGTTCCTGGAAAATTGGGCAAGTGAATGCCTTACTAAATGTTGTCCTAGAAATAATCAATCATTTAGCCTTCTAAAGAAGATTTAAGTGTCTGAATAATTTTCCGTTTTGCCTTGCGTGATTTAGGTGACCGTTGGTTCATTTCGTGTCTGGGCAGCCTGTGCCTGACCCGAGGACTCTTCTACCGAGTGGTTCCTGCTGACCAATCCTTTGAGAGTGATCAATACGCCGGTCTGTTCCGTTTCCGCATCTGGTGGTGCGGCGAGTGGTTGGAGGTAATGGCATCTCCAACTGCATGTTTCTTTCTTTTATATTTTGTGCTCTATAACCCTGTCACTGAATATTATTCTATGATTTTCTCTAGCCATATTAATAAATGTATGTTTTCATGACCGTCGAACGCACACAGGTTACCGTAGATGACAGGCTGCCCACCGTGAATGGCCGTCTAGTATTTGTACAAGCGCAACATCAAGACCACTTTTGGGCTCCTCTCCTGGAGAAGGCCTATGCCAAGTGAGTCACTATTGTGAACCAACTGAGCAGAACTGATAGAGTATTATGAGAGGATTGAAAATGTTGCACTATTGTACCTCTTCATAGGAATGTGTCACTGTTACTTACACCTCCTGGGCATAAGGAATTAAGTCATACATTCTGCTCCTCTCCAGTCCTCATCTTCCTGTCTGAAAATGTTGAGATAAAGAGTGAATCATTAAATTTTCAAAATTCATGTGTTAAATTAGGCTGCACGGATCGTACGAGGCTCTGAAATATGGCTGCTCACTTGATGGATTGGCAGATCTAACAGGTGGCATCACAGAATCGATCAACATTCGACAGGATCCCACCACATGTGGCCGCATGTTTAACAAGCTGCTTGACATGACATCAGTAATCACATGTACAGTCTTACAGACACAGGTATTTTATCAGATGATACTGAACGATTGGATGATTATGGGATCCCATTGAATACAGAGTAATTCCAGAATGTGGTATTATATCAGATTTATATAATGAATTGTATTGATGTACCTTTGCTTTTACAGACAAGAAATCAACCTGAAAAGCTGGCAAATGGTATCCTCTTGGGAACCAACTACAGGGTGCTGTCGTTAGACAAGGTAAACTAGTGACGTTCCACTGGTCAACAACTTGTGCAAATTAGATTATTTGCAACATATTTTTAGACATTTAAATCAATACAATATTCATTTAAAAAAATCGACATTAAAAATTATTAAATCACACTTGCAGTGTTTCCAAGTCCATCAGACTTGTTTTCATCCCCAATAGAACCGATTTGCTCGTTACCCAAATCTTTATTCTTTTATTTAGGTGGAGACTTTTTCAGGGGATCAGTTGCAACTGATTCATCTAAAAAATCCACTTGGTGCTGTATCAGAGTATGTGGGTTCGTGGGCACGAGAGTGAGTACATTTATGATATGATACTTCAATACCACTTGCTACCATCATGTTTTCTCATCATTTCCCGTCACTGTACTACAGTCGTTTCTGTACCTCTCTTGGTGCTTAGACACTATGCAAGGGGCACATTTTCACCAGTTTCCCGGGATCAAAATATTCGCGAGCCCGCGCCGGGAATCGAACCCGGGACCGCCAAGCCACAGTCTGTCACAGTAGTTGGACATTTTCACGTGTCATGCTTATATGAATCAAACTTCTTAATTCATAGTTCCGTCGAGTGGGATGATGTATCACCTGAGGAGCGTGAAAGACTCAATGTCAAGAATGCCACAGAGGGAGAGCTCTGGTGAGCAATGCAGCGAATTAAATAAATTATATATATGCCAATATATTATCCTTTGTTCACGATATCAGACTTGTTCATACACGTTTGGTGGAATTTTTGGTGCAGGATGACCTATCCAGAGTTTGTCAAGACATTTACCCACTTGGAGGTGGTCCATTTGGACAGTGAGACAAGCAAGGATGAGCCAACCCTACGCACTGGCAACAAAATGTCTTGGCAGATGAGAATGTGGCAGGGCGCTTGGCAGAAGGGTGTCACGGCAGGAGGATGTCGCAACAATACAGGTCAGTGATCGAGGCTCTGATTGCATTTTTTTTAATTTTTTTAATTTTTTTAATTCATTGCAGTGTATATCATTACTGTAGTTTCTGGTTTTCTGTGTGTGCTATGCATGAAGGAGACCAGGAGTGAACTCGCATGAAGAGTTAAAATACCTGTAAAAAATGTTGTTAAGGGGGTTCACCGATGATTTAACATCTTAAACCTCCTAGAGGACGACCTGGAAATTTTTTCTAACCTAGGGTGTCTAGCCAAGGGATCTTTAACGTCTCAGTTAAAATACTTGTAGGTACTACAAATGTTAATTGGAATTGTAACAAATGTCGCAGCCTATTCTGAAATATATGCCAAATACTATGTATATGACATGATATCTATGACATCTTTCTTTGACATATTTGGACTTCTAAAAAAATGAGTATCTCTAGTGTTTGTTAAATGTTTCTTTAAGATTTCGTTAAGATCCTCGAAAAGACAGAGAGTCTGTATTTTATATTTATTCATTCTATGGTCTGTTATATTTTTGTGCAGATACATTCCATTTGAATCCACAGTTCCATCTGATATTATCGGATATGGAAGAGGTTGTTATTTCATTAAATCAACACTGCATTCTTGAACCAAAAGTAATTGGATTCACGGCATATCACGTAAGTTAATGATCTGGGACAGATTAGCAGTAACTTCATCTAACAAATTACAATAGGCTCTTACTGTGACATACATTATCAGTGATTTCAGATTCCAAGTGATTATGTCATATTTTATTAAAGTGGATATGCCATTTTCACTAAAGTGGAGATGACCATTCGTAGGCAGACTCAAACAAATGTCGCTGCAGCATAGCATTTCAGATAGCCACTAATGAAAAATATAAATTTACTTTCTTTTTACACAGTTGCCGAAGAACAATGTGGAAAGCATAGGAAGGTCTTTCTTTAAGAAGAACAAATCGCTGGTGAACTCCCAATACACAAACAGTAGACAGGTTCGTGTCATCATTACCGAGTGCTACCATGAGCTTAGTATCAGATCTACTGTACACTATATGGAAAAACTACTTTTGAATGTATCATAACAATAACTAAGTTTAGGACTTGACAAAATATTCTAGCTATAAACTGTGCTTGTATTTCTTCAACGTACAGGTAACCCAGAGATGCCAACTAGAGCAAGGTGGTTACATGGTTCTACCAACCACCTTCGAACCAGGACAGGAGGCCAGCTTCACACTGCGAGTCTATTCTTCAAAACCTTTAAAACTTAAGTGAGTTAATCAACAAGAGGTTTAGTATGTCTCATTTATTGATGAAATTTACATGTAGACTTGCTAATGATTTGTGATTTACTTTCAAGGCTCATTGATGCTACTCCATCTGTGCTGAAACCAGCAATACTCAAGGTAAGAACCTGATAAACATGATTGATGGTTTGTCAAAGTTAGATGAAATTTTGCTAATGCACTCAGTTGAAGCAAGAGCAGGTGTGACAATTTCTATTTGTCCATTTTTAGGCACCAACCACGGTTGAGGGCAAAGGTCTCAATCAGTATGAGGCTGTATTTATGCAGCTGGCTGAAGAACACAGGACAATTAATGCATTCGAGCTTCAGGAGTTGCTAGAGGCTGTTCTGCCCAATGGTAAAATGATTGTGCTTGACGTGCGAATTAAAATTATTTGCTGTGGAGATCAAAACAATGGTTCCAGCAAAATCAGCAATCATTCATCACAGCATTATCGTATTCAAATTAATCGCTAAGCTGAAATGAAAAAGAACGAACATTTATTAACTTAAGAATATTAATCTTTCATTTAATGAACATAAAAATGTATTTTAGAAGGATTTCCCCCACATCAATAGTTTTTCTTACTCTGGTTGTTAGTTGTTGGTTGCGGTTGTTAGTTGTAATTCATAATTTGAAAATTATCGAAAAATTTCAGATTATGTCAAAAGCTGCGCAAGTCTGGAGGTGTGTCGTCAAGTGGTCTTGACGTTAGACGTATCCTTTTTGATGACTGTTTAATTTTGGGAAGATGTGGAAAGTAAACAAAAAATCAAGAGTAATAATTAGATAAACAATTATTACAAATTCTCTGATTTTTTCCCGCTTTCATTTTAACAATTGTTTCGAGAATACACCTGTATAAACTTGTCCTGGTGAGTCCGAAAATGTTGGCCTTGACTCCCTTCTCGATCAAGTCCAGCGGAACCGGAAGACTGAAGTTTTCAGATTTCAAGGATCTCATGTGCAGTCTCAAGTACTGGCAAAACACCTTCAAGAACCACACCAAAGGCACCACAGGCATCCTGAGGGCGGAGAGGCTTAGGGATTCCCTAATGGAGATCGGTAAGTGAGGCCCAGAGGCCATCCAGTGAGTGACAATTTGATCGGACATCAAATATTTGTGAGTGCAATCACTAATTTATTCATATTGGCTTTCAGGTTTCCAGCTCAATATGGAAATTCTATCTCTGCTAGTCATACGCTATATGAGGAAAGATGGAACGTTGCGATTCGGCGATTTTGTGGCATCCATCTTGCACCTCACTATGGCTTTTGGTAAGAACTGAATCACCAATCTATCTGAGATATCATGTGAACAACCACTGAAAGCATACATATTTTAAGTTCTAATGACATGGCTTTGACGACATACTTTGGCAATTGTAAAAAATATTGTTATCATTAATTTTTAGCCATGTTCGAAAAGAAAGATCCTCTTCAAAATGGATATGTCAAACTTAATCTGACAGAGGTAAGTGCCTTCTGAATGAAGATAATGAAATATATGGCGAATGTTTTCTGTGTTGATATCATTGATTGATTGATTGTATTGTGTCCTTATCATGAACTCTATGTTTTTCAGTGGCTGAAGAGTTGTCTGGTTTGCTAGCGTCCAATCTTGATGACCAAACTTCTTAATGTGGACAAATGCTCAAGGAGAATCTTCACATGTCATCTGGACAGACTTGGCCAGATAGACTAGCATGTCTTTCACCTGATCATCGGTTTTCTCCAACCATCTTTGAAAACGGTGGGCCCCCAACACATTTGAACAAATTATTGATCCCATTCTTCGATGACCGAGTTCTTTCTTATCTTGGAACCTTTTATCTTGGAACATAAATGACTGTCTGCTTGTATAAATTCATCCGAGACCCCATAATCGTAAAATGAAGCAAACAGCAGCTACCTCACGTCATCCATTTGTTAGAAGAAAATATTGACCAGTTTTGTTGTATATTTTTCTGTAAGTGCTGACCACAAACCACTATCTAATAGCCATATAACTCAAATTTTGTCTTGGACAATAAAAAGTTAACAGTTGTGTTTGCGGACAAACACAAAGTTGAATTTCTAAATTACATAAAATCTTAACGTTCCCCTTTTATATTGCTGTTTTAAGAAGTAAAATATATAAAATGAAGATTTTCTTTTGCATTCTAACAATGACGGAAAATACCGGTACCTTCCGTGTTAATCGATACTCTAAAGCAGGTGTTCTTAACCTTTGTTCATTGATTGTTCACGGGTTCGTAAACCAGATGAAATTTTATGTCTTCCTAAAATGAGATTTAAGAATAGCTTTCGTTTGAATTTTGAGGGTTTCTTCGATCCAAAAATTAGGTTTAGAACCACTGCTCTAAAGATTTGCCTTCCTTGCCTTTTTTGTACTTTTTAATTAATGACATTTTCTTGTACTAATAGCGTTATAAAATTGCTAATACATGTACACAGTGATTCATTACTATATTATTTCTTTATTTTATCGTGCTAAACAAATCTTTTATACTATTGAATTTAAAACCGTGTGAATAATGTTCAAGTACTGTTTTATATCCAGTACATGTTTTCAATAAATGCATTCCTAAACGAAAATCTGGTGTCACTAATTTCCATTGGTGGCTCAACGAAACTGCGCCACAATACTCGTATTTATTTAGTCACGGATCGAATGATTCGCAAATAAAATTTCACATAATTGGTGGATTCGGGAATAATCCGTAAAAGCACATTTTCGCTTGCGGAATTTTATAACAGCGTTGTGGTATTTTGAATTTTCAAGAAGATGTTTCACTACTTTTCAGCAAAAACTAAATCCTTTAATTCATTTTTCTTATACATGTAGCACAAATGAGGTTCTGTTTTTTATGCAACACAATTTTTATTTGTCAACATACCTGTGCCGGAAATAAAATTGTTTTCAATAATTTATTGATATCGGAAACGTGTCAGGTAGAACTAATTTTTTTTTTTTTATTTAAGAATATCGTATTTGAAAATTTAACCTGTCAGGTAAAACTAATTTTTTTTACAATTTAAGAATATCGTACTTAAGAAATTTAACCTATTTCGAATTTCAGAATCTATATCGTTTACTGAAAAACTACATTTACTCAGTATCCAAGAACACCAAATCTGTTTAATGTAGGACAATAAACAAATATCAAATAATTACAGTCACCGTTGTCGGCGCAATTGTGGTGTTCTGTATTAGTGGTGGCGTCTCGTTTGGTGGGTCCTGGGTTCAAATCCGAGTCAGACGAGTGGCGTGTGTGCGTTCAAATCCAATGGGGGAGACATTTTTATTTTAATACCTAAAGCTAAAATTCTGAGATAGACTAAAACTATCAATGAACTTAAGATTTGGACCCAGGCACTCTCACCCAAATACCAACGCAATAAGACAACACGATCTTCACATCAATGATATTAACCGCTCGAAATGCTACATTTATTTAAATATCGAGTCAAAATAATTTATTATTTTATTATTATTATTATGAGTATTATTAATTTAAAGTCAAGTCGAATAAGACAGAAGCGTATTTTATCACGCTTTTCGATAGCTCACGAGCGGCGTAACACAGCGCAATGAATTTTACACTGGCTGGAGTGCCGCAGATTTTACGGTAAATGCTGCTTATTTCAGTTCATTATTTTGTTGCGTTCATGAGATATTCATTTAATAAACAAAAATAACACTACGAGAAAGCGGTTGCCACAAATCCTGATATTCTTTTCGTAATCCGCAAATGGAAGAAGCTAAGAAAGACTGCGATAGTAACACAACGCCATTAAAAAGACAGAAACACGATAATATCTCAATACTTTTATCAAAGAAATGGATCAAAAAAAGAAAGTGAATAAACAAAGAAATATCTCACTAGACAAAATATACAAATTAAAAAAATGGAAACGAGCACAAATTGTTGTTAAAGACATGTCTGATAAATAAGTGAGGATTGGGAGGGAGGGGTTGGTTTTTATTTAATCATTCGTTTGATGTTTTATGCCGTTTCTATATTTTTTAAATATGAACCCTCGATTCCCAGAATTAAGAGACACGCGGCTGACGCTCACCACTTTCGACACTTGCGTTTCGAAAACAATCATCCGGCTATTTTCCCCCATTATAAATATTAGTCAAGTTTATACCCTCTGCCAGCTGCCATATTGTTTTTTTTTCTCTTTACCCCCTTTCATATCAGATACACACACAATAAAATGGAATGTCTCGTCGGTAACACGGTTACTAACTAAGCATACACTCACAGTTAGAAAACAGGGTGCAGACCTTTTCGTTCAGATAACAACAGTTTCCCGTTCGTGGCGCCACATGTCCTACTTAATTTACATAAGTACTTTTTTTTAAATGTAGACCATAAACGAAACTACTTTTTTTTAAAAACAAACAAAGCCGCGGACATGCGAATAAAAGTTGATAAAAACGGAATCGAAAATTGAACGAAAATATCAACAAACCTAAAACAAAAATATATTTATGGCAAAGTAAATAATGGGCGAAGTGGTTTCGAAAACCATTTTTCGAATTCATTTGATTTGCTTTTAGGGAACAGTATTAATTAGATCAAATTAAATTGAACGTTTTTCTAAAATGAGTTATTCTATTTTTCTTGGAAAGTTGTTCGTAAAAAAGTCAAAATAATAAGTTGCTCTGAAAATTGTCTGTTGGCGCAATTATTATTAGGACCGCTGACGCCACGTACAGGGACTTGTACTTATCTGAACGCAGGATGCACAGTAGAGTAAGTACATCGCTAAAAATGAGCGAAACACACCAAAGTACAGTATACAGAATAACAGCAAAACCAGTGTCGCCAAATTACCCAACATCAACAAAAAAAAAACAATTTCTCTCATCGCAATAATTATAATAATAATTAGCCTAAAAAGTGTTTAAAAAAACCTTAAGTTTGTGGGTATATAGGGTGTAGAGCGTATGCATGGACATATTTTTTCCCCCAAAAAACACGTACGAGGTGAAGAAACACAACCGATTCCACGTTAAACCTCCGGTGGACCCCAAAAAAGTACAAACATAAAAAATATGTAAGCTTACACTATATATATATATTTATCTCGTTAACATTGTTTTATTTTTTTTAATATATATATACCAACAACTATAGTTTTGCTTCGCACAAGCTTTAGCCGTTATTATAGATCTGTGTATAGCCTCTGTGCCATAGACAATACACGCACGACGAAACGTGGGCAATATTTACACACTCTGTGAATCTGTCGGTGGACAGGGGGACTGAGGGGACTGGATGGGAAAGGGGTAATCAGGTGGATACAACAATAGGAGCTTCTCCGATGTGTTCATGTGACATATCAAATTCCGTCATGTGCCTTCGAATCAGACAGCAAAATACAACAGTTATTCTTTTTTCCCCCATCATTAACTCAATTTTAAAATGTGAAATTTTATTTTAATAATACAACCAATGTTCATTACATTTATATATATTTTTTTATTGAATCTTGTTTTTATTTATTTATTGGAAAGGTATATGAGATTCAATTTGTCAAGCGTCCACCGTGATGGTATTACGTATTCGCGTGGTTTCTCTTTTAAAAAAACAAAATACGCCTATCTGATTTTTAATTTTAACAAGAAATATTAACGTTATTTCAGAACGAGCAAAATCTGACTTGGAAATTGAGTTAATGTGATTGGAATCTATCGGATAAAAACATACCTGAAATCATATTCCATTAGGGCTGGCCCTTCCACATGTTTAAATCATGCGCATATACGTTTTTATTGACGAAAGTTGAATTTTAATACTGTTAATCAGCATTCAAGTTCAGACAAAATACAAAAGTAAAAAAGAAGTAAAAACAATCATGTCAAATTGTATATGCGGAAGAAATGGTTAATTGAAATCATTAATTATTGTATCGCGTCAAAACGACAAAACTTAATTTCCATTATTTATTGCTATTTGCGTTGAACAAAACGCTAGTTTTGTGATTGCTTAGAGATTGGTAAAAAAAAGTGCAATTTATTTAAAGTTGAGCTCGATTCAATGGATCAAATTGCACACAAAAAAATTGCCTTCAAAAAGGGAACATGGTTTCAGGTTGAGAAATTCACAATTTTCAGTCTACGTTCGTTCATTAAATCCGTTCATTTGCACACAATTATACACAAAACAACGAAATTCTATAAGATGTCGGCAGCAACTAACACATCAAAAGAGGGCAAATGAGATTTGGAAGTTAGAGTATCAAAGTTTAGATGTCAGCTATCTGATTAGTAATCAATCGCCATTTTCTTTGTTTGTTAAAATTTTGCATTCCAGTTACGAGTTAATTGAGGTAAACTAATTACATCCTTTATAATTTTTTTGCCAGCATTTTAAATTTTGACATCAGGATTTTTCATAATCAGATTGATCATTCCAAATCACATTACCCCTCGGCTGCATGTTTATTTGTTCGTGACACAATGGCAACTGAAATATTGTGCAATATTGTTGTCGATATTCTACATGACATGTGCGCGTTTGGTTCACCAAAAAGGAGGCCTATTTTCCATGTTAAATAATCAGCAACGCCGCAAACTAACTTCTTTCTTTATTAATATACATGTACATGAGGCAGATGTGTGTTGCATTTGTTAACAATTTCATAAAAACATTTCTTTTTTGCCAGTGGAATGTATTTTTTTATTATTAATTGGTATAAAAACGAATATAATAATCAATCGATTACACAAGTCTAGTGATTAACTACCCATTGACGATCCCAATTAGAAGGTTTTTAAATGTCAACAACAAACGGTGGCCATATTTCTTAACAAAACTCAACCGATTACTTAATTTCGCCTATAATGGAGTATAAATATGCTTTCTTTTTAACGGTAGATTTTTTTATCCACATATATAATGTTGAATCAAGGGGGTGGCGATTTAATTTGTCTCCGATATTTAACAGACTCAATTTTATAAGTTTATTTATTCCGATTAAATATTTAATTTGAAGGTCAAATTGGTCAAAATTTTGAAAAGACATTGATTTTCCACAATTATTCTAAACCTTTACTCTACATTCAAATGTCGACTATCGTCTTTCAAGCCCCCCCCCCATATAATTATCCTAAAACGTTTTCTGGCAAACTTTTCTCGTATCATTAAAAAAGAGAGTATAAAGAGTACGGCGGTAAAAAAAAATCAGGTAATAAATATATAAAATTAAAAAAATGTATCAAAAAATCTACATAGCAGTTCAGGTGCATATTACATATCTAGGCATCATGCTTGTTCCAATGATTTTTGCATGTGGTGTTTGTGTGTGTGTGTAGAGACAACAGCCGACGAGCGTAGCAACTAGTCCGGCGAATAAAAAACATGGCGACAAATTTATCTTCCAAAGTAACGACGTTTGAACAGCCCACATACACTGTATATATATAAAACAACGATATTCATATAACTGTTGGTAGGGGGGGGGGGGGGTAGATCTCTCTTCGAAGGGAGGGGTTATACGTGTGTGCCAGAGGATGGTTTTGATAGGGATTGCGGGTGGGGGGTGGGTAGGGGATGTAAAGGTAAATAACGCTATAAAAACATTTGTTCGTATATATACTATATACGTACATATATACGAGGATCTACTAACGTCTGTGCAGCGCAACGCCAAGAAATTTGCTGTAACAGTTAAAAATGTGATCCTGTCCCACAATCTATTATATAAAAAACAACAACACCTGTTTGTTTTTTTTGTTGAGATTTTAACGAATTATCAATGAACGTGAAACACACCGTATACAAAAAAACAAACGAGCAGCAAAGCTTGTATGTGTGTTAACAGGAGATTAGTAATTTTTCTTTTTTCCATGATAAAAAGGAACAAACAAACAACCATAGAGAAAAAAGCGCGCACACTGATTGGTTTTTTTTTTTTTTTGGTGCGGTTGCGAGATATGTGTGTTAGCGTGTGTGTGTTGATTGATACTGGGACCAACATCGATTTTTTCCCCGTATCGATATCGATCCAGTCATCTTTCATCTCTATAGTGAGAGGCCCACGTTTTTCTCACCCCCCAATGTCGTTGCACAACCACGTTATTTGATAGAGCGATATATCCCTTCCACCTCTTCTAAAAGATAAAATCGAGTGTCCATCCAGAAACATTTCGCGATGACTTCCGGTTCAGGGGAGAATGAACCCTGTCGTGACTTCCGGTTCAAAATACCAATAATTTTGTCACGTTCACAGTTTTTTCTTCCACTTTCTTTTTTGATGCACCAGCGTTTTCGTCACAAGTCGATTAATACAATCGTTAAAAATAATCAGTTAAGATTGTTTCCCTGATCACCACATATTGACGAGATATAGGAGAGCTGGAGAATGAGGGGACGTTGATGGGGCTGGGCGTGGAGAGAGATATAGTCGAAATAATTTCAGCCGACTGCGTTTTATTTGGTTCAGACATGGCGTAGCAGCACGATGGAGGATGTGTGCAGTCATTATATCGATTTGCGCTGGTGTCTATTTTAGCAATTCGATTTAGTATCGATACCCCATTGGCCAACGGTTCTCCTGGTTATCCGTGAAGATGGACCGGTCCACAGTTGTGGCGACAGCCCTCATCACTCGGCGATGGGAACGTGATAGACGATGTGGGACTGGTGGATGGGCTGACGATGGAAAAATGCTGGAACGACAGGACGAGAAAGAAAAAGGGGCCAGTTGGTTGTGCTTTAACCGAATATGCCATCTTGGTGTGGAGGAACCGGAAGTATTATAAGAAGTAATACAATTTGTGTAATATATATATATATGAACAATATATCATAAATGAATATACTTCAAATTAATCGCAATAAGAAAAAACGTTTTCATAAGATACAAATTTTATAAGGAAATTTTACTTAAGCCCATTTTTGAGAAGAAACAACCAGAGAAGAAACATGCCGAATAAAATTAATAAAATTACAACGTTTCTAGAGGATCGTCAAAATTTCATTTTGGCATGAAAAATATTCAGAAGAAATATCAAAAATAATATATTTCTATTATATTTCAGTTCATTTCGTCGGTCGTCCAAAAACATTCTCGAAATAGAATTCCAAGAGACATTGATAATCAGCAGCACATTCACGAAACCAGATTAAAAATAGCGACCAAATGGAATAAAACGAAAATGTCTTTTAAAAAATCGCGACCAATCCTGAGACACCAAAAGAATGGCTCCAGTCGTCCAATATTAAAGAATCAACGATTTTCAGTGCACAAATAGCAGAATCGAAAAAAAAATCAAGTTGAATATCCAACCTGGCAGTGTGTCCGATATGTAAGGTCGCCATCCTTCCTCCTGATGGTGGCCTGAGGAGGGGTGGCAGACGGCTGACGGTGGTGAAATTTGGATTGAGGATGGATGGTGTGTGTGTGTGTGTGTGTGTGACGGGGACGAATTTGGATGGGAGATGGTGGCGGGATGACGGCGGGTGGTGGGCGAGGGCTATTCCAGATCCTCCTCGCACTTGGGGATGTCGAAAATTTCGGCAAAGAGTGGCGGCAGTTTGAGCTTGGCCCAGTGCATGCGGAACCAGTGCAGGTGCTCGGCATGTTTGGCGCTGATCGCACGTAGTTCGGTGATCTTCATGAGGACGCTGGGGTAGAGGTGGGGTCTGCCGTTGACACGAATTATTTGATGTTTGAGCGCATCGCTCAGCTTGTCCAGTTGGAGCTCGACGAACTTGTGGTCAGAGATGCCTTGGCGATCTGACACGTCAATCGGATTCGAAGTCAAGTGTACCGGAAGAAGGAGACAAAGAAAAGGAATGCGGATAATTAGAAAAGTAAACCAATGTGCCAATAAACAATTCCGTAAACATAATAAATTAAATTACACCTTTACTATGAACCGCTACATCCGTAAATCTTTTT
The DNA here is from genome assembly GCA_034698785.1 of Mycogona germanica. Classification (NCBI taxonomy): domain Eukaryota; kingdom Metazoa; phylum Arthropoda; class Diplopoda; order Chordeumatida; family Chordeumatidae; genus Mycogona; species Mycogona germanica. The sequence goes on along the minus strand of JAQGBY010001968.1, from coordinate 5,361 downwards.
TTAGGATTTGAAAAATTATTTTATCACACGCTGATTCAAAGAAAGTAGAGAGGAGCCGCTCGATGGTTGTATTTACTAAGATTGTGGAATTGCAGGACTACAATTTGAAACTCGGCGACGAAGATATTTTAAAAGTAAAAAGTCAAGCCAGGAAGATAGGTTTAATTTTACGTTTAAAATATCTTCGTTGCCGAGTTTCAAATTGTAGTCCTGCAATTCCACCATCATAGTACACGCTGAATATTTAAAAAAAAAAATAATATTCACCAAATGGATTAAGCATGATAAATTAAAGAGAGTTACTAAATTACTAAATACAATAAATTGTAGCGCCGATCGACCGTACCTGATGTTAGTAACACCACAGCTGCAACAGCTCCGATTTCGGAGTCGCTCAAATTTAGATTGCTGAACGTGACGGCGAACGTAAAAAGTCCGGTCACAAAATCTTGCTGCAAGATAAAAAGAAAATAATTAAGCCTGTTGTTAGGAGGAATCGATTTAGGAAAGATGATTTAACTACGACCGAGGTTTATCTTGTCTTCCGGTAGGCAAGCCAGGACGAGAAACATTGACATTTTTCTTTTTTTTTTTAAATCTCAAGACCAGGTCAAAATGTTGATTAAATGATTTGGAATAACAGCAGCGGTTAGCTTTTAAAACAATAAGCAACCAATGGTTAGAACTTTACGTCGAAGATGAGGTCCATCTGCTGTCGCGTGACGTAGCTGCCGTCGCTGAAGGTGAGCGTGTTGTCCATGGGCGTGAACATGCGGCTGATCTGCAGCAACCAGATCTCGAAGAAGCCGCTTTTGATGAGGACGAGCTGGTCGTCCTGCGACAGACCGGCGAAACCTGGAACCCTCTTGGCGAATTCCACCACATGCTGGATGGTCGGCGTGATGTACATGGCCAAGTGCTGCCACATGCTGATTTTCTGCTGCTCCAGGCTATCGGTCGTGTCCTGACCATTGCCGCCGCCCACGCTGCTGTCCATGATATCCGATTGGATCTCGTTGAGGCCCTGCGGAATTGGTGGAGCCAGCATTTAGTGAAACTCTTTGATAAAAGTCACATGTGCTCTTCTAACGCGACCTCATGAGTGCCACAATATGGTTTGGTCTGGTGAATTAACCTGAAATAACTCTTTCTAAATAATGCTATTGGGGATTGATATCTCCGGTTGTAATCTTCGCACAAGTTAGAATTTATTTTTTATTCCTCACATATAACAACTGAAAGAGCACCAAATGATGAATTCTTCGTTGGAGCATTTCTGTTTGTCGGTTGCTATATTTTTGACTCACTTGAATGAAACAGGTTCCCATTGGAACCAAATTTGGGAAATAACTTATATTTAACTTTTTCACACTTTAAAAAAGAGTGGTCTCTTTATTGATGTTCCTCACTTGAATCGGACAGCACTTATACGAATCCAGAAAATACGAGCGTATCTTATTCTTAAGACTTCCTAAGATTCTAGTGCAATCATATAATTATTAATAACGAATATAGGAAATTGAGACCGGTGGAGTGAAATACACAAGATGAAGACGGATTGTTGGACAGCAATCAAATACCGGAAACGAGTACGGATAAGTTCGGAAATAAAATAACTGAATTTAATAACGCACTTCTTGTATTACAGCCGTATACAATTTTATTTCCGAACTTATCCGCACTCGTTTCCGGTATTTGATTGCTGTCCAACAATCCGTCTTCATCTTGTATATAATTATTAGTTAATATTGCATCATCATCCAAGAATCTTGACGTGACATATATTCTTGAGAGAGAAATGTCTCATTGAGTCATCTTGAGGTTATCCTTTCATATTTTCAGATGCGTAAGGATTGCGATTTCTGATGGAAGTTGAGATCGCACAGTGATCTGGTGGTATCTTACAAGATCAGCGGGCGTCCTGACTTGACCCCGGGTCTTTTCCTCCGTGTATTCGCAGTACGTGCGGTGGGCTTGCGTGATGCTCAAGATGGTGTCGTAGGTGATCAGCTGCTTGATATCCGATTCGCGTGCCGATTGGTCGGCCTCGGATTGCGTAACGCGAGCCTCGTCATTGCGCTCGCGCGATCGCTTCGGCACGCGTCCATACCGAACGGCTAGACACACGTAACATGTACGTGCCGGAAGAGAACGACGGTAGAACGATATGATGAGACAAGAAATGACGGCGGATGACGAGACATTTTTAATTGGGCTTACAAGTCCCGCTCCGAAAATGTAGGTGTAATTTGCAACCACTTTTGCCAAAAAGACATTTCATGAAATCCGTGACAAAATTAGTTTTTTGAGAGAGATTGCTTAGGGGAGAAAATCGTAATCGAAATACAGGGTAGTGTTTCCCGACGAATCTTCGGCGCGAAGAAAAATCTTCGGCGCTCTGTGATTGGCTGATTTGGTGACGTTTCGCACCTCCGAAAGCGAAGAAAAATCTTCGGCGCTCTGTGATTGGCTGATTTGGTGACGTTTCGCAACTTTGAAAGCGAAACGTCACCAAATCATCCAATCACATGACGCCGAAGATTTTTTCTTCGCGCCGAAGATTCGTCGGGAAACAAACCCCAGTAGTCAAAATACACATACATCTTCTGCAAACAATAAATTGTCAACGCAAACGGAAGATATAACGGTAGTTAAAGACACCATAAAATTGCGCGTTCCTGAAATACAATGGCAAACAACGGATAAATACTGAATTCACCGTATGCACTGCAAACGACAATGCCTAAAATATTGCATGTATCGCAATGAACTTGGGATATTTATTGCACAAATGAAAACATGATTTGCAATGTAGTCAATAACGAAATAGCCAAAAATGATTGCAATCTTTTTTTTTTTTTTTTAAATATATATCGAAAAAGCGATATATGTTCTCGCATAATGGTGTTTACGGGCACTAAATTTTGAATTTTTGTTTCGGTGTTAAACTTACAGTCGCGGGACATGCCCACGGCTAGACATTTCTTGAAGCGGCAGTACTGGCATCGGTTGCGGTTGAGCCTAATGACCAGGCACTTGCCGTCCCTCAGGCACCGGTACTCGATCTGCTTCTGGATGCTGCGACGAAAGAACCCCTGCAGGAACCGAACCCACCGGCCACCAGAGGGGGCGACGTTAGTCTCACAAAAGCAGCGGTATACAGCGTGGATTGGAGAGAGAAACAAGACACACGGAAGGAGAGAGGGGAGGGGGCAAGGAATTGACGAAATTAAGTAGGAATTGAATAGAGAGAAGAATTGGGTGAAGAAAATGGAAGTGATTGGGGGAGAGAGTGAAAGAATGAAAAAATAACATTTACATAGAGGATAGAGAAAGAAGACCCGATTGGTTTGGTGCACAAAATGGAATCGAAGAGGGGAAGGAAGATAACGATAAAGATACAAAAACGAAAAATGGCTACATGAGAAAACATGTCCATCACATTTCAAAGCACTGAATATAAAATAAATCAATGATCGTGAACAGCAACAAAATTTGAATTATATAATCGTGGGAAGTCAATCTAAAATTGATCACAATCTATTTTGCTCCAGCAGCAGCAGCTGGTCATGATCGTCTTCACGTATATTAAGATTTGTTAATCTTTCAAATTCTTGTGCTGCTTACAGGTCAATCGAGACATATGTTTTGCAAAAACACTCATTTTAGACATGCATTTTTAGGATGACGAATCTGCAACGATTGTGTCGCGCCACCACATTCAAAGGTTTTGCAAACTAAATTGCATTGCCATTTATCTGTTTAACCTGAATAATTGTCACGAAGAGACAGACTCAAGACCAAAGTTTAACAAAATATATAAAAAATAATAATATCGGGATTGGATCATGCTGTTTGAACAGCGAGCATAGTAAATAATGCAAACTTTCATCGGTGTTGGCGCTGATGGCGCAATGTATTTTCCTCCTATATAGTCAACGTTTTTACCTAATTTGTACATTCAGTCATTTTATTTTTAGTACAAAAAAATTCTTGCGGTTGGAGAAAACGAAATTTGAATAGTTCAATGCGTGCTTGCACAGAAAGTAAGCCACCATTTTTTCAATCCCTTGTTTTCAACTCTTGACACTGAATTGCTTATGCTTATTCGATGAATCATCGGCAGAGTCCAAAAGTTCAAAACAAATTAGCAAAACCATGTTGTTTGACTATCAAACGTTCGCGAGAATTTTAAAAAGCGACTTTTCACAAATCCAAAACTAAAATTCTTCCCAACCGCAGATCTGTTGTATTAGAAAAAGAAACATATCAGTGACATTAAGGGACTTTTGAAAAATAATTAAGCTGAATTAACAGTGTAAAAACCGGAAAAGGGGGGCTGGAAAGTGAAAGAGGGCGAGGTCAAACTAAAAAAAACGCGGGGTAAATTGTCCCTCCAACGGTCAAGCGCGCTTGAGAGAAAACCATCAATCCACTTATTTATTTTTAAAAATTCACTGTAGCGACAACAGGAGTTTCTGTGTTCATTCTTACATTAAAAGCATTGATCTTAGAAATCAAAATCTAGAAACCAGTTACAACTGACAATTTCAAATAGAAGCCGAACAAAAAATGCGACATTGAAAACGACCAAAGTCCTGAGACCTATACCACTTTACTAGATTTGTATAAGAAATGTTGTACAAAATTGGAAGAATTCGAATTAAAAATTTGTAAGAAAAAAGTCACAAATTACCAATAATTTTGCGTCAGAAATAACTGTTTTTCGATCGCGCATTAAAAGCTCACTTTTCTTCAAGATTGATTCATTTTTTTCAAGATGTGCAAGAATGGTCTCAAGATGCCACATGTGCTTCCAGCAGTTTTCATCACATTGTGTTTGAGCTTGGTCCTCAAACTCCTCCCTACTCATATACTGGTTCTGAGATATCGTGCCAAAAAGAAAACAACTTCTTGTTTATTGTTTTCCGATGCTGTCATGAACAATAGCTCTTATGACAAGGCGATGCCAAGTAATTTTGAAAATAAATTAACTATATAGCTCGTAGGCACTTCTCTTATTTTTATAGATTTCCGCAAAGCATTCGATACAGTATGTACGTGGAGATTTTTACTGTTAAGTTTGTGACTATAAAACATGCGATGTTTTTTTTATTGGCTTGCTATTTTATGCGTTTCGTTCTGCCTTACGTGTTTAGGTGAGCAGTTTATAAAAAAAACACCCTCAAGTAAATATGAGTTTACTAAAGTTCGCTTTAAAATTAAATCCCTGACAATTTCATTTTGTGACATTTTCATGTTATGCAACAAAATTAATTTAAAGAAAAAAACACCCTCAAGTAAATATGAGTTTACTAAAGTTCGCTTTAAAATTAAATCCCTGACAATTTCATTTTGTGA
>JAQGBY010001967.1:0-25709 GCA_034698785.1 Mycogona germanica | reverse complement strand
GGCCACACACTAGCAGCCGGTCACGCTCACCACATTGCATGGCGCCGGCTGGGCAAAAATATCTGCGTTTCATTTTCCATTCCCCGCATCTGCCGTCGTGGTACTTGTGGTGTCGGCATATTTATATTATTTTTCGCCCCCTACCCCTCTCTTTCCCCCTCACCCCATCCCCCCATTAGCCGCCATGCACAGCCACATCTATCCTCCTAAGACAGTCTAGTTAAGAAACAGGAGCAACTCATATAAAAGTACTTGTTCCGCTTGTCTTGAGCGTCACAATTACCGTATGTTTTTAAAATCAACGTTATTTTTGTTGAGAAATTAAAATATGAGTGTAATTTCATTCTTAAGTCACGTGCCTCGCCTCATCTTGCCGCTTGAAAACGTAAGCTTTGGTTGGATGGAACAACTTCTGTGATTTTAAGATTTCCGAGTTTTTTAGATTCAACAAAAAAAGATTGATAGATAAAATCAACTCGTAAAGTTGTCTTCGAATTTTGAGTTTCCATAAATGGCAATTAATTCTTACTGTGAAGACCTAATACAGAGTTATCTGTCTGTTGATCCTGTATATGTAATGTACACTTAACAGCAATTAATTTTTAACAATAAGGTAACACTCGAGTGATGGCTACTAGAGGCAGCGCCTTAAAATAACCATACACGAAAAATATGCAAAAAGTCGACGGTGGGTAAGTTTAAGCATGAGTGAAAAAGCACGGGACAGTTTTTTTCACGGTTGTCCCGTGCTTTTTCACTTATGCTTAAAATTAATTTTTAGTGCTTCTACATTAAACAACTTTATAGCGTTTTTTTGGAATCTGTTGTCAGTTGCCTCACTCCGCCTTGCTCTGTGTTTTTCTGAAAAGGAGAGAGAGATCACGATGAAATTAATATTTCTTGTAAGTTGACAGATATAGAAGAAGCAACCTCTCAGTTCTTTAGGTGAAGGGGAAGAAGGAGGATTCGCTTGAGATAACCCAGTAATTTTGCCTAGCCCAGGATTAGTATAAAGCTACGTAGGTAGTGATCTTTAACGTTCACATTCGAATCGAGGCAGAAGCGTTATCTCTGAGCGCAATGTGTCACACTGGGGGTGGGGGATGAGAACGTGTACATTCAAGAGCGAAACGTGGGCAAGGGAGTGAATAGGGGGGAAGTCGCGTGTGGGGTAGAAAAAGAACGAGCAAAAAAATTCGAAAACGTGACTACGTCCAACGTGAAAATAACTTCACTCTGAAAGTTGAAATGCGCTGAGCCGCCCGACGGAGAGAGGGGTAGGCCCAAAATACGATTACGAGCGTATAGACTCGACTCGCCTGTTGCGTCTCTCCATCGGGAACCGAAGAAATTGGAAAAGATAAACCCCCGAGTTCCGTCAACCATTAGCAGATGAACAAGTCGACATTGTGTTTTGCATAAACAAATACCGTCGCGCCATCTTTAATTAGAAACATTTGATGTTCGTTCTGCCAAATTGATGACTTAAAATGTTGTATATTGGATCATTTTTCTCAGAATTATTAGGTCACCAAAATAGCAATAATAATAATTGTGATCAGTTTGCAATTTGCGCCTCTGCTTAACAACCTCGTCTTCGGATAAAATTCTGAACTAATTCGTTTCTTGTCCCATCTCGTTTGACAATTTATAAATTTTAGTGCATCAACGAAAACCCGCATTTGGATTGCCATCAGATGGCTTGTGTTGCTTCTGTTTGAGCAGATTCTTATGGCTACTTCATATGTGCTAGTTGTTCTTAGAGCAGGGGACCCATTTTGGACACAATCATCCTACGTTACGGTCACGTTACCCAAATCAGCCAATCACAGCACTGAGGAAGAGATTGAGTCCAAAATGGAATCCAGCAATTTCGTCTGCTATAGAGCGACTTGCCTTGCAAGAACTTGCACATGTGAGCCAGCCATTAATGCTGGTCAGCAGCTGCAGGTGTAGTAAATTGGCCTAGTATCTAGTGTGAATGCTGACCTCGTTGGTTTAAAAGGCGAGTTGTGCGTGCGAGAGAGAGAGAGCGAGCAGTGTACTAGGACTAGCCATCTAGACAGCTTAGCTACTCTCCCCACATTCACAACGCGTGCAGCGCTGGCAATGAGAGTGTGCCAAAGGGAGCGAATGAGTGCCTCGTTCGAGGTTGCTTTGTGAACAGACCCCCCTGCTCTCTCGCTGCACCTTCAGGGAAGGGAGAGAGGAACGCTTTTGTTTAGTTGGCCGAGACTGGTCGTCATTCAAGTTGAAATCAGTTCTGTACAGTCACGTCGTATATGGGTTGTGTGTTGGTGTTGGTGTGTGCCACGCGCTTGTCTGTGTCCTGATTTTTTGACTTGGGTTCATGTTGTGGATAGATCTGGAGTTGACGAGAAGAGCTCTTCCTGGATGGGAACCCCAATTTTCGTGAGAATCGTATTCGGTAGTGCTGCGGCGATGTAAATATATCGCGATATCACGTCGATCCGCCCGCGTTGGATGAACTTTTTTTTGGAAACGGTGATTCATTCTCTCGACAGTGCGACGTTGTGTCGATTTCTTACGGCCCCCTGCATGGCACGGGACGTGATGAACTTTTGCTTTTTGGACTCAAAATAAGGGGTCTGAATCCAAATTAGGGTGGATGATGACCACAACGTCAATATCATTGTCTACCCCAATTTCGATTACGCAACGCGGCGTTTTACGGTGTTCGGGACACACATCGTCGTTGGGTCTCACTGTACAAAAAACAGTTGACCACACTTTTTGTTGTTTCGTCAAATTTTGTAGTGGTGCTTCGACGAAGGGTTGCGCAGCTTGATGGACTTTGTGGAGCTGACTGTGTGACACAACAAAATAAAAAAAGTTTTTACTGTCCTCCACCATTGGATAACAATTTTGTGTCTAGTTCGTTATCGCCCCCTCTATTTGTTTTGTCGCTGTTCATACCTGTGCCGTGTGACATAACATTTCGTGAGGAAGGTTCTTTTCTGCACTCGCCTGTTAACGGATTTTTATTTTTCGCCCATCAAGTAAGTTCTTACTTTCACGGATTAACATTTATACGTCTCATGTCCAACTTACCAGCTGTTTCTACCTGTACTTTGTGTGTATCTAGTATCTTTTAGCGAGTGGAATTCTATTGATAAGTGCGATATGCAGCCATTTATAATTCAAAGAATTTGTTTTTAAGGATGCATAGGTGGATCTGTGAGCAGCGAGCTAATTTCTTGTTCTCATAATCAATAATCGCTTTTTTGTCAAGTGTAAAAAACCATTTGCATGAAAAACTATATCAATGGTATCCTCTAAAATAAACTAAAATTTATTTTATTTTCGTAAGGAAAATAAACAGTTAATAAACTGGGATCTATGAAGATCGGTAAGAGTTTAAGGTGATAGATAGCCAGACTCGGGTGTTCGTCGTCAAACTTTTGCATCTTTATTATCCACTGGCAGCAGTGCTACCGGAGAACAGCTACTGCGCTCTAATGTATTATTAGTCAGGTTCGTTGGTCTGAGGCGGATGTCGCATCATTCCCCCTTTTCGCGTTCTAGACTTCCCAGCAGCTGCCTGGATTCTTCGTCACTCTGCTCCACATGGTTTATCCCCCCTTCTTTTTTTGCCTCCACCTGTTCCTCATGTTCCCGCTTGGGGTTTTAGCAGCATCAGCCAGGCGAGGATGAAAAAAATATGTATGCAAAAAAAAATGGAGGTCGAAGAAACTCTCGTGTATAGCTATAGTGCGTGGAACATCATTTTTGCTATAAATATTGAGGTCAATGGCAAGCGGTATTATTTCAGCTTTGTCTCTTTTGTCGCAAGTCGGGAACGAGAGAAAAGTGCAAGTAGCAAAAATGCCAGTGCCACACGACAAAAACTGGTGAGCAAGGCATCAAGGTAAATTTAAAAATAAGAGGTCCGGCAGTGAATAATAAAATCTTCATGCTTTTTAATAGCCTTATTGATATACTTGTACCCTCTAGTTATTATTTAGTTTGTGTTTTAACAATCTTTATTCGCAACAGTTTTTTTTCTGCTTTGTCCGAGTGCTACGTTCTACAGGTAATTCTGAAAAATCTTCTAAATATAATATTATAATTAATAGTATTAGTTTCTGTAATGACAATCTATATAAATAACGACTGCATGTTGATAAAATAATCTTAGCATGACATTGCCATTTTTATTTTCAAATAATATAATAGGTACTGCTAAATTTGCATGCTGAGAGAATACAATGCACAATCGGTTCGTTCACAATACTCATCACATACAATCTCTTCGGTAAAAAAAAACTAATATTTTACAATTTCACACAATTTTTCGACATATGAACGAACGGCTAGTAATAAGATCATAATGCAATGACATCAGCGAGAGTAGTTTTCCTTAATATTCGTATTCTTATACGTAAGAAAGTCATTCAACTCTCGCCTCTCTTTATCTTCGAAGCCGGGCATGTAGTGTTTCCAATTACCGAATCCTACATCTTACACGACGCGTAGACCTCAGAAAAGGAAGTAAGCCTTTGCGCGCATTATCATATTTGTACTTGCCACTTTCATCGAGCCTCGCACGCAATCTGAAATTTGCATTTACATGTACAGACTCTGTATCTCTTAACAGTAGTCCATTTTATTCATGGGCTTGTGCAAAGCTTTATGACTTGGGTCAAAACTCAATGGGGAGGGGGAGTAATTCCAAGATGAGAAATTTTCCTTTCGCTTGATCCGAAGTTTTTATTCAACATGGAATACTTTTTCGTATTTTGTTTTCTGTTGACGTCTACCTTGACGTTTGAACTCACTACGTTAAAGTTTGATTGATTGTTAAACAATGACAGTTTATGTAAACCATGACAACTACAGGCGTTACGTCCCCCTCATGGGGCTTGGGCACTGTGCGAGGGGGAACCACCGGTACCCCGGGATCGAAATTTTCGAGAGCCCGCGCCGGGAATCGAACCCGGGACCGCCGAAACCAGTCAGTTGCTAAACCAACTGGGCTGCGACGAGTCGTACAACACAATTTACACTATCCGACGACATCTTTCTTTATAGTTGCAAATGCTAAGATACACAAAATATTTTAAGGCGATGCTTGCAATTTTTGTGGTATGATTATACAGAGTATCTATATTTCTTCGCTGTTACTTTTTCGAGATAGAGAAATAACTAATCTCGTCTTGAGTTGAAACCTTTTTTCGAGATGAGAGGAATAACTAATCTCGTATTGAGTTAAAACCTTAACTGAGAGTAGCGTTCGTGTGCAATTCACGCGTTCATTAGTCGGGCGAATTACAATGAAGGACTGCACAGATACGAACATTTTCACGCTGGTTTTAATCTTGACGTTTATATGCAAATTTGAGACAGGATGTAATCTTGAGCTGCGAGAGTGGTGCGCCGGTGCAAAGGGTTTGCCACTAAAGATAACGCGCTTCCCGGTTGCAAGTACCACCGGTATCGGTGTCTGTGGCAATATAAATAAATAAAATTATCATGTAAACGTGAATATACTCGTATGCCCGTACATGTACTTTATGTTCTGTGTTCATGCCGACCAAAGATGGCGGTTAGAACTCCCTTTGTTGCGGAAGCTAAAGTTGCTGATGGCAGGCATTACGTGTCGATTGATGGCGCTGTCAGCACGAGGAGGCTTCGATTGGGCTGATGGAGTCAATACAGTATGTTAGAGCAGTCACAGATGTTTAGGGTAACCCCCGCCGAATGGTTTTCTTTTTATGGAGGCTTTAATTTGTTTGCTAATTAATGTTGGCCATTTTTGTGTGTGACTCAACATGACTTTATATATTGCATTGATTGGTTGTCAGCAGATGAGATACCGTTGATAAAGTCCAAAGAGGAATATTCACGTCGAACTAAATTCTTTCCGTTAACTTTTCCAAGCTTTGAGATTGGTGAAACATTCAAAATTCAAAACATTTGCTATAGAAGAAACAATGAATTGCGTAGACAGACGTTGGCGAATTTTGCCTAATCGCGGATCCGTCCCTCGTATTTATTTGTATGACTCTGGCGACATCGGAATCGCCACTAGCAATAAAATGTTCCCGTCGCTGAAAAGTCAACAACCCAATTTCTCCGCCTTTTTCCTATAGCGGAATAACGTCTCAACTGTCATAATGACATAATTGCGGCGTCATTATCCGCCTGTCGTTTTTCGCCCGACGGTGTTCAGCAGTTGGTGCTCGTGTGGTGAGCAAAGTTGGGACAGGCGAGATAGGTCGGCAAGGGGTCGGAATTTTTTGTGGCTAATTGTCATTCTTGAGTCCTGCGTAGTTTCGAAAAATGCGAAACGAAAAATAAATATAAATTAACAAACGATAGCTCAGAAAGTTGAGACTTGGTTGGTGAAGGCGATGAAGTAGAATGAAGTACTCTGTAGAACTGATATTTGTGAATTTTTGAATTTCGCATCATATTCGAGCAAATGCCCGAACTTTCAGGCTGGTACGTTTAATAACGTTAAACAAGCTCTCATCAGTTTGATTTCGAAATAGTTGTGACATTGCACGTCCAAACAGTTTGTAGAGAAGTGTACGCCCATCAGGGTGTATGAGATGGGTCTCGGGAGGATAAATGTAGGGGGAGGGGGCTCAGCGTGGGCAAAATGGGACAACAAAATTTAAACAACTAAATCGTGCCTTCTTGCTGATTTTTTCTTTCTTTCTTGTCTTTCTTCTGCGTGTGTATGTTTGCTATGAAGCCATACAATTTATAGCCTGTCGGATGGAGAGCAGCCAGTGCGTGTTTTGTGTCGCAATTTAACGCGGTTAATTTGGCGTCAACGTTTTCCTGTTGCCCGGGCGCCATATTGTTTACTGGTTACTATTTTCTAAATAGGAAGATGAAAAAAGAAATGCATCTTACGTCTCCGTCTGTTTTTAGTCTTTATTCACTGCGTGCTCATAATGCGAGGTTACTCTGCCTGAGTGTATTAGTCTTTAACCTAAAACTCCTCTGACGTTCATACGTGAATACTCTGCCGGGTTTCTTTGTGTGTCTGAATAGGATGTAAAACTGTTTCTTTTGCAATACCAATTGACTTGATATTCGGTTTAAATTGTAATCCTTGTGTATCGCGATCACAAATCACCAGGGACTTATCACGGTAAGAGTATAGTCATTCAAGACAGTCTGGAACAACACTTTTAAAAGATTTTTGGAACATATATTAATCGATTTTGTAGGTACTGGTGCATTCTTAATCGTTCTTTGTTCTGTCATAAATATTTTAAGACGCTTCTAGAATATTGATTAAGATGAACGAACCTGCAACTAAGAAGTTACCTTTTACTGTACTCATTCACTGTGGGTGTTAGAATAGCAAGAACGTCAAATGTAATAGGTGACGCCTCATGCAAAACACCGCCCCAAAACACTTACAAATGCACAGAAAGCAATTGTTTAAGGTATCCCGCTGATTGATAGCAACAAGAAGTCTTGCGCATTTGGTAGTCCGCGGATGATGAGACAAGAATGGTGATATTCCTCTTAATGAATAAATCACCCTGAAGTGCATATAACAATCCACCACAAAAAGAGAAAACAACCGGTAGAACCATTTTCCTAGACAATGTATTTTCCACCGTGCGGTTTACTTGGATACCGCGAAAGTTATTTTTTCCAAAAAATTGTTTCTTTGGCCAAGCCTCACCAAGTGTAACGAGGCGCGCCGTCTTGGTCCACGTCTATGACTAATAAGCAATCGCCTCTTCTTCTGCGGCTGTTCCAGTCGTCTCGCTCGACCGTCTACCTGCAGTTTAGGGGTTTTTTTTCCTCAGTCCGGCCAACGTCGGTCGATCCGCCGTGCGGGACAAATATGTAACAATCATGCAAACGCGTACATCTCTGTATAGATGCGTGTACTTTGCGGAGAGGGGGGGGGGGTTGCAAAAATAATACGCCGCATTGAATAGCCAAATGTGTATTTTGTGGTTCACTAATGAGTGCGGCCATTGCCGCTTTTGAAGATGGGCCAGTCCACCAAAACCTCTTGCGACGGGCGACTAGGCGACGGAAGATGTTCAATTTGGTGAAGGGTTGGCGAAATCAGCTGTTTTGTGTCACAACAACGTGAAAAGATTGTATCTACATCAACAATAACTTTCTGTTTAAAAAAATATAATCCTTATTTGGTTCCACGAGTTTGTTCGTAAGCGATGTCGTAATTAGTGCTATCAAAATTGGAAGTTCTTAAGTCTTTGTTTTTGAAGAATATTTCTGATCTTTGTATGCAGCTTTCAGATTAGGCAGGTGATATGCCCTCGTGAGTCATTCAGCGACAGACGCTAACGAATTTATAGAGGGATCTTGAAATGTCAATATCAAGGTCGCGGTCCGTTTTTCCCCGTCCATCGCTTAATCCATACTGAAATTGCAACTTGGTGTCCTTTTCTCCTGTGACGGTCAACGGGAATGTTTTATGTCCCCCGCATTACGAGTTAATTATCAAGGTGACGGAATTTTACAAATAATGTTTTGGTCGATTCGTAATAGATGGGTAGCCTCTGTGTGCTGTATAGCGACTGAATATTGTTCTGCCGAGTCCTGTGCTTCTTAGTTGTTAAGCATGTGTCTTGTTGGTGTTTACACCCGGAAGCGGTTTTATTGATTCGCGGACCATTGAGTATCGATAGTATGTCTTCTCAAACAAAAATATATAGTAACGACACAATTGTTCATCCTACAATAATACGCGTGAAGCAGCAACCAAATCGATATTTACACGGTGTGTTTTACAGACTGTAATTACGTATACTCGTATTTTCTTATGCTTTTTATTCAGACACGGGTCACGATTTACTTCCGGAATTTCTTTCGGAGTGAAAGGTGTAAAAAGAAAACTTAGTTATTGCTCATTTTTAAAAAGTCAGCTTTGATAGATTTTACTGTTTCTTGTTTCATGATGTTTGCTCGATTACCACTCTATGTATCTTATTCTATGGTTTACAAACGACCTGCTAATTTTGACGCAATTAGTGACCTGGAAACTCTAGAGCCAATTATGTTCCGGACCGTACGTGTGTTTTGAATCAAAGAAGAATCTTTCCAAATGCAGGTGTAACCAGTAAATTAAAAACAATAAAACTTCAGGGCAGCACCGAGTTGGGGCTTTGTGGGATTTCATGTGCACTGCACAGCATCGGGTGATGTATACAATTTACCGCCGACATTAAACGTTTTCGTTTCTATGCATGTTTTCGTGTCCAAATTGGTGACGTATGCTGTCGGCTGAATCTCAGTCTCATTCTTCTCAAAAGTGGGGATAGTTGATCCTAATTTTCACAGCACTGCCGTTATCTAAGGGCGTGTGGTACTTGATAGGCGTGACCGCGGCAAGCCCGCTAATACACATTGCGGGATAAATGGTTTGAAGATGGCCCGTACGCGGCATTCAGAGCGTGCTCGCTCGTGTAACAAGGTTTTCGGAGAATGCGCGGAAAGCCATTCACATTTTTGATAATAAACGCCGCACGGGGACACGCATCGTCTTCTCCCCCGGATCTCCCGGGTGCAATTAAAAATTGCGCGTTCTCTGAACCTGATAATGAACGTTTAGTTGGAGAATAAATAGCCGAGAGAAACAGTGTTTGCCGACCTATAAAGAGGCTGGTCACTCGCACGGGTGCTGACATCAAAGTCTGATATTGTCAATCCGGAAATCCAAACTGGAAGAATGTTGGTGTCCAGGTCAGCGCTGGGCGAAAGACGAGCGAAGTGTCGCAATATAAATCAAAATTAATTTTGATGCACTCACTATTCAATATATTTAGTTCGATACTCCGGTCACCCCTCGTCTGGCACTGCTCTGGTACTAACATGCCATCAGTTTAAAATAAAATACGTACCTTATTGTATCCTTACAAAGATTGAAATCAAGATTTTTTTTGGTCAACTCGATTTATTGCAAATCATCGAATGGACACGCATCTGATTTTCAATGGTTGTTTCATTTGAAGCAAAATCACTGTCTGTTCAGTACGTGTTCTTATTTCACTCCATTTTTAACAATGAGCTTAGGACGACTGGGTCCAATGCTTCGTTCTCCATTTAAAAAAAAATGTGCCCAGCGTTTCCTGTTTTAATCCTACTTTACATCTTCCTTCAGCATTATCATAGTCACCTCAAGTCATCACAAGCACATAATGCAGGTAACATGTGCCCGATTCGGTAGTGATGGAGCTAACTTATGTCTGCTGTTTGTGTGGAGGAGTTGATCCGAATTTGACTGTCCCGACTTATTAACAAAAAGAGTGGTTCGCCCCTTAATAGCGTGTTATGCTATGACTTCGATAGGGATTGACGCTATCTCTCCGCCGTTACTTAAAACGCGGCACAACACTAAGTTAGCATGACGACGCCCAAGATTTCAAACGTGTGATCTGTGGGCGAAGGCGATGGAAGCTATAGGGAAAGAGAAGAGGATGTTGGTGCAGTGGGTCGAAATAACTGGGAAAGCATTATCGAATACATTTGTGAGATTTTTTTTCTGCAGGCAAGCGAATCATAGGTGAAGACGCGGAGATAGGGATTATCGAGAACTTGAGCAATTTAGTGCTTTTTTTTTGTCCCCTGATCACCAGAGCAAATAGTGTTTAAAGGTGGTCGTGACTATTGATTAATTTATATTCGAAGATAACTAAATATGGTATGGCCTACTGAGACCCACGCTCGCTGTCGGAATGCAAATTTGTGAAAACGGGGCTCAGAAGGATGTAGATACACTATATTGATAGTATTATTGTTCTCGGTTTTGTGCTTCTTTTATAAATGTAGAGGTTTCCATTGGGGTTGTACTTTGGGAGAACCATTATCGCGAAGTGACCCGCCCTACATATGAGGCCGACCCCATATAGGCGACATCATCACGGTGTGTCGATGCTGACTTCCAAAGACGAACACTGCGACCTCGTGTCCAGGCGTTGATCGATGGGTTTGAACGACGAGGCCTCGTGCTGCTAAAATATTTGAATGATTGGAGTCGACGTCCTTTTGCCATACGCATGTCTGGTTGTTTACGATCGATTGGTCTACAATTTTCATAATCCTACGATACCCTGGTTAGCGCAGCAATGCGTCCAGTCAATACAGCAGTATCTGAAGGCAGGTCCGAAAATATGTTCAAAAAAGCATGCCTATGGCTGCAAGTCGCTCTTCAGAACCACCGCCCCCCTCCCCAAGCATCCTGCTCCATCGATTTTATTGGCAAATCAATGCGAATTGACCCCGTTATCTCGAGCGCCATAAACATAGGTGTGGTGTCAATCAGAAATAATCCGTTCGAAACAACAAATATCTGCTTCTCAATTTATTGCCGTTAAAAATGTTTGCCCATCATACTCGGTCGGTTTATATAAGTCTTATTTAACTTCCAGCATTTTCTGTACCGCCTGAAAAAAGGTCTGGGAACCACTGGTGCTCGTGCCGACAGACTTCCATAGGCGGTGAAAAGTGTTGAGCGTCGAGTTGCTCGAGTGCATATCTGCACGATGATTGGCACTCGATTCAGGCGGTTCGCGAGTTGGAGTGGCTGCCGTAACCCCTGGTCACCTGAGGGGCGCGTCTAGGGTTCAGCGGAGGGCTCTCCAGCGCGGCCGGGTGACGTGGGGACGAAGATGTTGCTCTCTATACATTTTAAGACTGACTGTAATACGCAGGTGTGATGGCCTAAGCCAAATTTACACGCCGTGCTTGACCCCTCTGCACAGGCGAGTCATACTCGTTTGAAGGTTGATGGTCAAGCTGCTGGCATCGCGATACAACAGGTTGAGCTCCATTTATACTCTTGGCAAAACTCGTTGCTGAATGTATCTTTTGCGAAATTAAATTATCGGCAAATGAAACAAATCGAATAAAAATTTCTGATAGTTGGCGACATATTAATCTGTGAAGTGTAGCGACTTTTTTTTAAATTTTGAAACTTAAACTAGTTGAGATTTTTAACTAGGTAAACAGATCACTAAGTGTGCGTGTCAATGAGTTTAAATGCTGACCTACTACAGCTGTAGGTAATAGCCATATTCTAATGCGCGATCGCGGAAATATTGTAACCAAGTTTTCCCCAGCTGTTGACTCTGGGTTAGTCACCCAGTTTTGTGTTGTTGGTCCTGGCAGTGTCGCCTGCGTCACTTCGACGTCAGTCATAGTTTTAATGGTGTTTCTTAATATATTCCCAAGACCCCGTTCCTCAACATGCGAATATTGGCGTATATTCGCAGGTTGTTCTGGTCTGAACGGAGTCTGTTAATGATGCACTTATATATTCTTGTAGAAGGAAATGTAAGATTAACGAACACTCAACTCGGTCTTCTGGTAACATGCACCATGCCGAGTTCAGTTTTGTAGTCAATGCAACATATTCGTGGTCTCTGGGAAGTTGTAGGTGCGGCAAACGATACGTAGCTTCCGGTGTTTCAATCACCGCCATCCATAATTGAAATTATCCGGTTGCGTGGGCGTACCAGTTGAGGTGGAGACTACAGCGTCGGCGACCACTTACAGGAAGTTCCGGTTGGCCAAGCGGCAGCACATTCACCTATATCGGAGAAAGTGACGCAATCGTCCTTTATATTTAGACTGTAAATGGTTTTATTCAATACACGTTTTGACAATTATTTTACAAACACTGAATGAAAAAAAGGTTTTTCCAAAGTTTGACGTCATTTGCAAGTGGTAATTTTGACGCTACTAAAAAAGGCTTCATAGTTTTAATGTTTGTCTCGTTGTATCTCCTTCATGGATTGATGAACAAGTTATATGAAAAAACGAAAGACTGATGAAATAATATTTTGTAATAACATGTTGATAATCAGTTTTCTATAATATTTTCCAAATATGATAAGTAATTAGAAAAGGCACATTGCTTTTGCAAAAAGTCTGGGAAACGTAATTTTAATTTTATTCTACTTTCCATGTGTTTGTTTTTTTTAGAACTCATGATTCTATTTTTGTGTTTCATAATTTATTCTTTATTCGTTTTCCTAAACATAATTTAAGTTCGCCTGGCAATTTAGGATTACTGTTTTTGGAGCTGATTTCGTATGTAAATCGCAGTATTACGATGCCGTTTTTATTTCGCTGATGTGGAATGGAATGGCCGTGAAATGTGTAAGGTTACGGGGGCAAACCGAGCGAGAAAGGCGATTCTGCCGTACTATGTCCTATGCGTGCGCAGCAACGATCGTGCGCCATATATAAATAATAAGATAACCGTCAAAAATCAATAAAAATCTTCGACGCCCTTCGTATGCACACCGGTCGCTGGCTTAATGAGCTCGGTTGCGGAGAAACCATGCAGCGGCTGGCCATGTACTCTGTGCATAAGGGGCGAAGAGTGGCGAAGTCATAGGGCGGAGGAAAGGTTTGGGGGGGGGGAGAGCCGGACAGTGAATGGTGCCTCCGGCGGTGGCGCTGTGTATTTGTGCGGCGGACGCGTCCAAAAATCGATTATAAATTTATTTACGGATCTTATCTGCTCGTTATCTGCCAAATGTTTATGTATGCCGTGTATATAAATCAGTGCTGGTTGAGGCTTCCACTCGTTGTAGGTCTGCACATGTCCGTCCAATTCAACATATGGTGGCCGGACCAAAACCGGAAGGGTCATTTTTCTGCGCCCTGCGTACAGGTTAGTATGGTCCGACGTGAGTGGCCCTCCAGTCGTACCAATGATGATCTGGAATCGGCTCGGCAGTACGTACTTGCTCATCTTGTCTTTTTACAGTGAATGTTTGGTGTGCGATTTCGTACAGTCATTTCACGATACGATATGAGTTGCTAATCTGAGCAATTACATGTGTTTATTATTTTCGAAAAGGAAACCCCCCCCCCCGACAATAATTAAAAGTTTAATTTGAACTTTTATTGAAGTTTCCGTTTTAGCATTTATCGGAAGTTTGTTGTGGGCTAGGCTAGCTAGTGCCGGTTTAATATCGGCATTCCGGGGCGCGATGGGTGTTGTCAGACTACGTCTATATTACCAGGTGATGCTCGCCGCCCGTGATCAATCGATCACACGAGTATTATAGGCCACTGATACGTCGCAAGTCTGACACAAGAACGCGCTGGACACTACTCTGTATTCGCGGTCGACCAAATACGTTTTTACGACGGCTCGCTACAACTACTCCGATATGAGGGACGGTCACAGAATTCCCTTAAATTAAATCCTAGATAGTATGTTCATTAACTTTGATAACCAATATGATTCTACTCGTTCGACAAGGCGTTACTTTCCATCTCTTGCAATTTGGAAAAGAGGCGTTTCCTCCATAACCATATCGTTTCGTTGTCTTTCCTCATTATTTTTGTAAGAATTCCCATCTTTTGCCTCATTTTACAAGTCGCCAAGATGGTGTCGAGTCCACTTTTGCGGCATTTGAAATGAGCAATTCATTTTTAATCGTTTGCATTTTCTCACTTGTCCTGATTGGAGTGGCTCGGCTAGGATTAACCGATCAAATGTTGAACTTCTATTGATGAATTTAACGGCAGCAGGGGCTTGCACAATGCTGCCAAGTGCTCGTGAACGAAGTAGTCACCTAGTTCGCAGCTGGAACGAACGAAGGCCGTTCGCTCGACGCTCCGAACCGCGTTGAGTCACGCCACATCGTTTCAGAGGTGTACGTACTCCTGCCAATCAAACACGTGCGTGACGTGTATAAATATACTAGTCACATGCAACATGTGACTGTGTCAGTGTTCCTCCTGGTCCTGTATACAGGCTGTCGTGCAGAACCTTCTATGCAGGTACATCTTCAACTGCGCGCATGGCGACAATGCTCAATTGAAAAATCAACTAATACTTTATTGCAATTAAAAACATGTGGTTGGGCCTACGCCACAAGTCGTGTACCTGCAACCTCATTCCCACGAAATGAACCAATTGAAATGATGCGCATCGAGGAAGTCGATAGTATTTTTCAATAATTTCTTAAACGCTGAAGTTGTGTTGGTTGACGATGCCATCTTTTCGAGTATTTTTACTCGGTATTGTTTGTTTAGACTTTGGTGACCTTTGAACGAAAATATTTGCCAGCAAGTTTTTGGTTGATGGAACGTCGGACGCCCTAGTCGTAGTTGTCCCTAGCTGGGAAAATTGGAATTGGATTTCACAAGCGTTGATCCAAGGCCGTATAATGAAAACAACGCTATCTGATGAAAACACAGCGAATATGCAGTGGGATGAACTCTATTAGTGCAATGCCTCTGTAATGTTCTCTTTCACATTTTCAATTTTTTTTTGTGTGTTGCTATGCCACCAGTGAATGTTTGGTAAGGAAACATTCTGCTGAATCAAAGTTGGTCGGTCGCACGGAATTCAATTTTCTCTCATTCTGTCCTGGTAGTTGACCCACTAATTTATTCGCGACTGTCGCCACCATGTTCGAGAAAATGAATGTTGTGTGCAAGCAGACCGAATAATTATCTCGTGCAAGTTGCTGCTCATCCTTTTCATCATCACCACCACGATGGTCGCGAAATTTAAGGTGAGCGCACCTGAAACCCCCTTTTGTCTGCCGTTGGAAATCGGTTGTTCAGATCTCTATCCCGCAGTTTCCATTGCTCGCGAACAATCCACGAAGGGCCTAGTTGTGTCACGTATTCTTTTTATTTTCCCCCTCCATTCATTCATTCATTCTTTCTTCTCAGTCTTGTATACCTCGTGGTGTTTTTTTATTATTATATTTCTTCTGTTACATGGATACACGCTTTTGTTGTCCGTTATACGGCTCTGAAGATGTGGGGGATATACATGTATACAGCGTGGCAAATCGAACCTTTTTTCGTGAACCACTGAACCCAGTCCTAGAGAGAGGGGAAAAAAGAACAGCAAAAATCAGGGGTTTAGGTGAGAGCAATAGAAAAAATTCGGTCGATTGTTGTGTTGACTGCTTCTGCGTGGCTTGGGTCTGTAATCAACTCTCGTTCCACACATTCCACTGTTAATTCGAGCCGAGTTCCTATCTCTCTTGTCAGGCGAGAGGCGACGACGGATAAAAGAAAAACCGATCAGGAATCAATGGAGTATATTGGAAAATTTTGCCCGTTTTTTTTTTTTGCTTCTTCATTGTTTATTAGAGATCGCGATGTCAGCCGTTTTCATTCGATGGAATTATTCATTTACGTCTCAGCTTTACAATTTTTTTTCTTTCAATCGAGACAAGCTATGGTGCCGTCCTGTCTGTAAATGTCTCGTCACGATGTGGTAAATCAAGGAAAGGATAGATTCCAGGATAAAGGTTGGGGAGAATACTAGATCGTAGTTTTCGTGTGTCTCATGTCTTAGATTCTTAAATGAGATGCTAGTAGTACATTGCTGAAAACGGACGCATCTTAATTTTAAGATATTTCCGTTTATTAATAGGGCATCGGTATTTGAGATTTGTGGTGTTTGTGAAACTGCGCCTTTTGAAGGGCATATTTCGTTTGGTGCACAAGACTATACTAATACGATAACTGTATAGTATAAAAATGTCGGTTTAAAGATCCTTATAAAACCGTTTAAGGTGCTGCGAAAAGCGTTAAGATGAAGATGTTTCCTTATATGGTGATGGGATGCGAACACTATTCTCTTTTCAGTTGTGCCACCGACATCCTCAATACACGCTGTGCTTGCAGCGCCTAGATTTTCTAGTTTGAAAACGGTACCCGCGATTGTCATGCTGATGATGGGTTTGTCACTTATGTTGTAGATCTCGCTGCACGACACAAGATGACACGAGACGGTCGCTTCCCAAATCGTGTTACTCTAAATCGCTCTTGTGTGCACAGGTCTACATATTTTTGGAACTGCACGCCTGTATGGCTTTCAACAATTGAATCGATGGAAATCGAGGGAAGCAGTACTGGGTGTGTATCTCGAACATCTATGCAACATTGATTTTAGTTTGCCGACAGTGTAAACGGGCAACCGCGTATTGGCTGTCATGAGAATTTATTCCCAGTTTCTTTTTGTATATTCCTTGTCGCTCTAAAAAATATATCTTGTGAAGCTACATACACACTCTGTGTATGTTTTATACCTGCACACGGACAAAATAAGCCTGCAGCAAGTTTCTAGTTTATGACTAATAAATTCGTTGCCGGAGAGAACAGAATTCGATACCCCCGTTTCAGTTTCATCGGCAACTAAGGTTTATTAGCTTCGTATAATTTCCACGCGACCGCAATCTCTTGGGACTGAAGAAAATACAGCAAGCGTTGAACTCAATGATGTTCTCCTCGAGATTATTGCGTCTTCCGAGTCCTCGACACCACAGAGAGCTTATCTAATAATACATCAATCGTAGTGACACTTCAACACATTTATTTTCTTGTCTTAATTTTCTCACCAATTGAAATTTGGGCATGGTATCTGTCAGCATGAGTCATTTTAGGTTAAACGAATGTAGCTCATTTGCTGAAGTTCGGTTAACCTACAAAAGATGGTGCCTTGGGAATCATGAGACAATGTTGCAACGTTTCTACGTATTGATTTTGCTGTAGAAGTTAGTCACAACTTCTGCATATCGAGCTCGTCAATTTATTTGATCCAATTGGGTTGCAATTAGATCGCCGAATAGAAAAGAAGAAAACCTCCATAAATTCATATGAGGATAGTTGCGCTTTGCTTTTAAAGCAAATTGAATTGGTGTGCGAAATTTATATATTATATACTACCGGCACTTGCTCTCATGTATGTCACGACAATATTCGCTAAATTAATCGAGTATCGATTTTTTATGCCGCCCTGTTTTATGATTTTTTTCATTACAAAACGAAGCGCAGAAACATTACTGCTACAAGTATTAAATTCAGTCTGGCGTGATGTAAGGTATATGGTCGAAATTCGATTAGCTTTGTGAATAATGGGCTTTAATAACCAACTAAGTACATTTTTTAGTCTCGTCATATACAGTACATGTTCTTGAAGATCATAAGTTATTGTCAAGGTTTTTGAAATACAATGAAAGCACGTATCGTATTGCGGAACGACACAGTTTTGGTGCCCACCATCATCATCACTATTAATGTTATTCCTAGTAATTTAAAAATGTATCGGCCCCTTCTTCATGGGCTCAGGTATCCAATCTTCCCGTGGTGTGACTGCTAATGCCTTTAAAAGTCGGGCAGAATTTTAATTTCCGTTATCTCTTGTGAACTCGGGTGTCTCGTTTCCAAAGGCCGCGCGTCTCCGTTCGTTCTATCAGGTTGGCCGTTTGCTGTTCTCGCTTTATGCGGTTTGGTAATGGCGGCATAAAATGGGGCGGTGATCGTGCAGTATTTTAATTTTCCATATCGAGTCTGGTAAAGTTGACAAGTGTTTTACGGTTGTGTTGAGAGATCAATTAGACCTACTTCGACTTGGGGCGTGCGACGCCGCTAATTTGCCAATCACGACTTGGTAACCACAGACATTTTCAGTGCCGGTAGTTTAATCTATCCTACACTCTCTAGTTTTGCGGCACCTGGTTAGGCCAGCGACAAATGGTTGATGGCTGGGAAAATTGGCTAACGAAATTCCTGTGGCTTTCTTTTCCTAGAAAGAGGTTCGCCAATGCATGAAGTGTACATGGCGATAGCATTGAAAGTGCTCGCGTACAACTGACTGCAATATGCAACATTGATACACGGATGCAAAAATATAATTATTGTTCATTTGTGAAAGGTACAATGGCATGGTGATGCGATATACCTATTTCGTGTGGAACTTCGATGAAATAAAATATGCGAACGCATGTAGTCTGACCGTGGCTCGGCGTGTATGGTGGTAGCCCTTGCGGTAAATTCTAAGGTTTTGTTGTCCTCGATTGACGTCGGCCGCCACACTCTGCCCTTGACGATCGGAAGGTGGGGGAAATCGTGATCTCAGCCCTATCCGTGACCTATACATGCACAATTTCTGTGTGCGCTCAAGCATTCATATTAGTTGATGAGCTCCAAACTTGTCGCGGGGGGTGTTCGGAAAGGGGTTGGAATTATTTGACAGTCAATGACCATGTTATTTTACCATTTTCTTGAAATGCAACATAATTTTGACTTAAGATGATGGATTACACTGGGGGGGGGGGGGAATAATTTTTTTATTCAAAATTAATATTAGACAAATATAGTCCCATGCCTCGAACACAGCATCGATTCGATAGTTATCGTTTGTTGCATCGAAAGTTGTCGTTTGTCGTCATGTGTGCACACGACGGTACGAATAAAATAAAAGGCGTTTCTCGAGTTTTGCGGTTCTGACAATGAAAGTCAATGACAGGGATTTCCATAAAACAATCGGTGGGCGGTGGCGGCGTGGTCCTCCGCTTTTTTTTGTCACTGCACCCCCGTAACCAAAACTCGGCGTTGGTTGCGAAGCGTTGACACCGCAATTGTGTCTCCGCTTCGGCGGCGCACCGCGATGGGCGAGGACGGATGTGCGCATGTGCAGAAGAGGGGATGGAGGAAGTCTGTTGCCTATACATACACCTGTGCAGCGCGTGATTGGACTCGACATCACGGTACTTCGTCAGAACGGAAGGGCGGGGGTTGCCGTAGCGCCGGCCGACTATCAAAATAAATTCCGTTGACATTGTAGTTGCCATTTGCATATTCATACATCACTGCATCGGTAGTTTATTACACTCGTGCACACCTTTGTGGTGGGGATTATCTCCCTTTCTCCTCTCACTTTGAGCGGAGGATGAGTGAAGGTGAGAGCGATGGAAAAGCAAACCTCTCTCATAGTGCTCCAAAACTGTAAGGACCCCTTGTACACTCTACGTATTGTTTTTTAACGTTTGTTGGAGCTCATCGGGATTCGCTCATCTTTCCGTACTTCCTCACGGCGCACTATATAAAAATTTCATTCTTAATTTAAACATCCGTCATTTAAAAAGCGCTCTCGGTACCGCCTCTGGTAAGAGCGTGTACTAATCGTTTTAATCATCGATGTTCGCGCAAGATTATCTGTTCTACATTGATTTAGGACCAGTCTCTTCGTTGTGTGTTTTCCTTATTACATGTCCATTCCTTAACATTCCATGTTGTCCTGTTGCAAATCCATTGCTGCACGCTTATTGCAAATGTAGTATGTAGTTATAATTAGTGCAACCTCATGTTGACCTTGTAACCTCTTGTTAACACCAAAGAAATTTCATCAGTCATTGGCTAAGGGAGAGTGGATTTACACTTTGTCTAATATTACTTCCAAAAAGTGAAACCTACGCATCAAGGCATCCAGTTTTTTCCTCTCTTTCAATTCGTGGATCACTTTGCACACAACCGCTTATCACACAGGCGTTGCATTTAAAATTCGCCGCATTTCTGTGGCAACAATACCGCCGACAGCTGTGGGCCGGACAACTTGTCCGTCACTGTTTGTTGTACCCCATGTTTGAGGTGCTTTATCAATGCGAGTGATCAGTATTTGTTTGTGGATATAATATCGCCGAAGGTCGTCCCTCTAATGTATTCTATAATACGAAGCACATATAACCTATACTGTGTTATTTGGTGTCACTGGGAGAGGCTGTTGCGCGACAAACGCTGTCTGGTGGCCGTGATGCCACGAGGTCCACCTTGCTATGACTCTTAACATGCATTTTAATCGACTTCGCCTGTTGTTGGGTTTGTATTCGGGAGTCAATGCCAGTTTGAGACACAGGTCACCCTGATAAGTATCTTTTAGATTTCTGCTAGCCCCCACATCAATTTGTGCGACCAAAAATGCACATACTCGTACATGTATACTTTGATTGGCGTGAAGTACCAGCGGGGTCTTCGCGATGTAAACACTGTTTATAATTTCACTTTTCTGCCGAGTGTCACTGAATCTGTGAGGTTCACGTAATTTTCACCCAAATTTTGTTTGTTTGCACGGTGCGAATGAATTCAATTGTTCTTTATCTAGTGGCTGAAGCGTTTGTTGGCTGATGAAAGGATGTTGAATTCAAGAGTCCGTAACGGTTCGTCCATTGGACATATACTGTATGAATGCATGTGACGTATGAGCTGTGTGTTTGACACGCTGAATATATGAAAAATGAAATTGCACTCAAAATTTGTATCTATTAAAATATGCAAATTTGCGCAGACCTAGCTAAAGTGAATTCAAAATTTAGCCACAGGTGAGACTCACGTCATTGGGTGTAGCGTACTAGTGGTGATTGTGAGACTGAAAATTAAATCGACTACCGCAACTTGTGAGTCATGGAGCGGCGAAACCCAAGAATTTGCCGCTCGCATCTGCAGATTTATCCAATCGCAATGCAATTCCGTTTGTGGAGCGGTTGGTGTTCGTCGAGTGGCGCCATTGTTGGGCCACATGCGGCGGGTTGTCATGAGCAGTGATTTTGTTCGGAGGTGGGTTATGTACGAGTATACGAGTATCTACTCGTTTGTACGGGCAGGGTAATTTTCACTCACTCCGCTATTATAAGCCTATATCCTAGGCAGAGGTAGGCGGTTACGCCCCTCGCACGGTATAGCGACCGGATTCATCAAAAGTCGGGGACTGCTTATGTTGACCACAGCAACATTGATGTTGTACACTGTACTGTTTAACAAATGGTGAAAATGAAATCCACTTCCCACCATTTTATAGATATTATTTAATCTATAATTAAATAAAAATGATCTGAAATATGATGGGGGTTACGTGGATTTAGTACCAAATCAACACGAGGGATATGCAATATCCTACAGTGTTATTCACTAACGTTAAATTAATATAAAAAGCCGTCCATGTACAATTATTTTTGTACCATTATTTGTGCCGAACCAATATTGAATTTCCGTTCTTTAGAATCTTCGCCTTATCACAATCAATAGCTGTATTATTGTACACTGAATAATTTTGTTCATGTGTTACAATATGAGTAAAATGACTGCGTGTGCATGCAGTATGTGGATAAACTGCAATTTGGCTATTCGGTTTCTTCGTCGACTCTTCAACTTAAGCTAAGCTGGCACCGACTACTCATATCGATGCTCTTGACGGTGGGGCGTGTTGCTGGCGCCATCTACCTACCGTATAATGATGTACGGCATTTTGCCTATATTTATATAAAGTATACTCTGTTGATGTGTTTGTTGACAGTTTATTACCGACGATGCATGCTTACGTTCCTAAGAGCCGAGCACAATGTGCCGAGCCATTTGTGGAGAAGTCATCATATCGTATGGTCGCCTCGTCGATACCTGCATTTGCAATTAATTGCAGCTACGTGAATTTTAAAATAAGATTCGATATTATAGCAATTACGAAAATCTTACAATTAGACGTTAATTTTTGCTTTATTCTTGCACATCAGACAGCTTGGTCTTCTATATTGTACAGTAACTGTGACATTTGCACCGATCATTTCTTGTTTCTGAAGTGATTGTAATATATCTGCTATACGGCCGTAGGGTCTCGTTGTGATCCGAAGGCACACATTCTCTCCACCTTCCCCCTCCTTCTCTCCGCCCTTTAGATCTGAGGGTTGTTTTCTAATGATTATTATGCCATATACCATTTGTGTGACCTTCGCATATTCTGATATTGCGTCTATATGGCTCCCGCATTTTATAACCCCGTGTGTGTACCCAGTGCATGTGTAGCCCAAAAAACAATGACAACGCGTGAGAAACGCGCCGGGATATTTGGCGCGCGTTTACAAAAATAGCTTTCGGAATCAGTTGGCCCGTCTGCCCCGCGTGCCAACGTTCACTGATGCATTCTTTTGTTCGCCCCTCTGCACTTACTGGAGATACAGTATTTGTTTTCATCGTGATAAAAAAGACAGCGCCACCATCTTTGTGTTAGATGGGAATTTATATTATATCGTTGAATCTTCTCCACCACCGCATTCCGCCCCCCATTAGACAAGTCCACCATGCGAAGAACGAAATTATATGATATCGCTATGCTCTGTTCCTGACGGTGGGTTGGCGACAGCGAATCTCCAATTATGACAATACGAATGTCGAGGATTTTTTTTTAGATTACTGTGTGTTCGGCGCTTCACGTTTCATCGCCAAGTTTTTTAAAACATTAAATAGCTAACTTGCGTTAAAACAGGATGAGGGAACGTTCACTAACTTGGCGAACTTTGGATTTCGTGAATTGTACAATTTCTCTGTAAAAATGCGATATATTTGCAATCAAGTAACACAATGGGGGTTGATTGACCTTCCCGTGCTTCTCGTTTTAGCTGTTCGCTGTATCTGGTGACGACTACGAATATGTAAGAATGACATACATAGTACCTGTACAGAGTACAGCGCATTTACAGTGTGCATGTACTACACCAAAGACCTGAAAGGTTCTCGCGTGCAACGAGATACCGAATAAGATTTCGCCATTCTATTCGTTTTTTCCCTTTTTGCCGACCACAAAATATATGACCCGCTTAGCAATTGTAATCACAAATTTAGACTTGTGCGATTTGCTGTTTAAATGGGCGGGGGGTTGGTCTTTGTTAATTGGCGCCTCAGAGAGAAAATTTCGGAAATTTACCATGGTTTTTTATTTGTCGTTTCTTGACGCCACTTAGTGATTTCACTTGCAATTTCGTTTTCCCCTCTAAAAATATGCAGGCTCTATTTTTTAATTTGTATATTTGCTCGCGGACAATTCTTTCTCCCGCTCTCCCTCCAGGTTTTATAAGCCAAACTGATGAAACTGCTAGCTTGTTTTTAGCGAATATATATTCAACAAAATTGATTTTCAAAATTACCGGCCTTATAAAAGAAGTGGTCACGAATTATAATAGCATAGTTAGCAGTCTCTGAGATGAGCAGTGCATCATCATGGCTGACTTTCATATGAATATATCTTTATTTTATGCCTGTGACTGCATGCGGTGTCGTCTCATATTATGTTTCGCGGGAGCTTTTTTTACATGTAATGAGTAGATGTAAAAAGTACGTTTAGGTGCTGTTTACAGCGTCTGACAGCGAAGACGCGCGAACATTATCATTAACATTCCGTTTCTGGATTAGAACATAAGTATACGCTACTGGAACAGGAGGTGTGTCTAAAGCTATTTTAGCTCGACTGGTTTACGCATTGACATTTGGAAAATGCGCTAATCATTTGTTCGCTGTGTGATTTTCATGTTTGCGTGGGAAAACGTTCCACTAGATCTGCAAAAACAAATCTCCGTTTGCAGGGGTGTTTTTACAGCACTACAACAAGACTGTGATGTGTGTTTTTCAGCAAAACTGCTTCCAGAAATGGTAATTGCATTTAAATAATTAATTCATTCCAAAAATTCATAAAGTCGTGATACCAGCACGCATATAAGGTCTCCCTCGATATGCGTTTTTCAACTGTTTCTTGATTTGCTTGATTGTACTTCAATTGATTGTGTTCAATTAAAAATATTAATTCATCTCGTACTATCACAGACACTGAATACCTCTTTCCGATTGGTTTTAATGCCTATGGAAAACAATTTTTATGACCGTGAGCCTGGGATTGGGATGTTTTCAGCGACCACATTGAATGCCGCCGGTGAAAAATATCGTTTGACAAAAAGCTTTTAGGTTTTATTATCGACGTTGCTGCGTAAGACTCGGGTCATGTGAAAGACTAGTGATTGCCGCGATATATGCTTGTATGCATTCCGGGCTGTGTGACTGGTGATTATACGAATATTTTTTCTCTTCCGTGACATAAACTCTGTGCGCCAATTTGTTTTGCTCAGTCTGAACCTAATGATCTGGGTGTTGTCGGCGTGGTATTTATTATTAAATATAAGCGTCGGTCGAGAGGCGATCAGTGATAATGATTGTTTGTGTGGTTTTATTGGCAGTAATAATCTTTTAATTAATATTGTTTTAGTTTTGTGGGGTGGGTGGGGGTGGTCCACACACACATAGCTAATGGCATCATTGTGGCGTTGATGTCATCACTCGCCCAGACATTGGCCATCTATTTCTGATCTCATCATCGCCACGCTTATTATTGAGCTATTATGTTGGAGATGAAACACGGTCGGCTTGGTTTTTCAAGTTGGTGAAGAGGTGGAAAACCCACAGTCGGGTTGCTATGGAATTTGATAGCGGTCATCAGGTCATCTACATAATAATACGTATTCGCGCTTCCGAAATGTCGAATTCTTGATGTATGAATTTGGTACATAATACTTGATTACAATTACAATATGTACCCACAAGCAGCCCCGGATGGAGCCTATGGCGGGCGAACGACCAGTTAAGGACAAAGATGTGGTTGTCCTTAACTGGTCTAACAGGCTATTGATATCAACACTAACGTATATTTTTCCAAATTCCTTTAACAAGTGAAATTCTATACAAAATCATTGAAATAGATTTTGTATAGAATGTAATGGATACATAAAATATCAATGGCGATTCAATAATGAAATTCCAATTTAAACAAATTCAAAACTACCCTAAATGTTTTTGTTTTTTAATCTGTAATAATATCTTTGATAACAACTCATCACGTATGATGTTATTGTTATTTTTCGCCAAGAAAACGTATTGCATATTATAAGTTAAATTGATGAGAAGGGCGCACGAATCTGTGACAACTGAATTTCAGAGGTCCGGTGGCCACCTTAATGCATTTCTCGACTGACAACTTCAGTTCTACCTTGTCCTTTGATGGTACCCTGTCCAGCGATTTCATAGGCCGTGTAGCCGTTTGACATTATAGGATTTCAGAACCTCGCAAAAAGAGCAGCAGCTAGGAGATATGTCTGCACACTCTTGTG
>JAQGBY010001966.1:0-25713 GCA_034698785.1 Mycogona germanica | reverse complement strand
CTTAGGACGTGGCAAGCTCGCCATCAGAGCCGACACAATGAAATGATCTGGAACATCTTCACCAGCTGCATCCAGCTAGGCCTTGATTTCCAGCAGCTAGTCTATGTGCGCCTGCATGGTGCCAGATGTGTACTTTTGTTCAAATAGACGTCTGGTGAGGAAAAAGAAATTGTTATTGCTGGGCCTTTTGTACTAGTTGCTAAGTGTGCAACCCACATCTTGTTTGCGTGATGTTCTTTAGCAAAATGACGCAGTTGGCCGCTCGTTACATTCAGGACGATGTGCACCACCACTGTGTCATTCTTCTCCTCGGACGCTTCCACTGCTTCCGTTGTCAACACTTGGCTGGTACCTGCTGCAAGTTTGGGCTGCTGGACAAATTTCCACAGCTTCTCTCGCTTCAGCAGCACCTCCATGTAGACTTTCCACTGTGAGTAGTTAGTGGCATTGAGCCGGTCAAATTTGTCACCTTTAGGTGACATTGTGATTTCTGATAACTTAATTTAAATATAAAATTACCACTAACTTTAAATTGAATTACTTATCGCGAAAGTCACTTTAAGAAATTTTAAATATAACTGAATTTCCAATAACGTGGTATAAATATAAAATTAACACTGTAATTCTAAATTCAACACTTAGCGCGAAAGTCACTCTTGAAAAATTTCAAAGTCAGCCTTGTGATTTCAAATTTCCCACCTGAAGTGTGCACTTGATGTCCAAACAAGCTTCGATTAAGCCTATTTATCGTTTTGGAACGCTTGGGGCAACGCCCACGCAAACTCACTCAATTACAGTCAAAAACCGAATTCCAAAGTTCCTTTTTATTACTCACTGTGCTGGGCCCATAACCTGATGAATTTCAACCAAATATATCCACACAGTCCGAGTATTTAATGTAGAAACTTGCAATTTATTTAGCACCATAAATTGTGATGTTACAACCGTTACAAAAACGAATTCAACAAGTGTTGTGCAAATAACACATTATGATGTGCGGTGCTCAGACCGCACACTAGATGGCGCTCATGGCCCATCTATATGAAGACGACCAGGCAGGCTGGCGATCTCCGCCAACATATTCATGTACCTTTCGGATTATGCCGCTATACTATCTAGTATTATGTCTCAATTTAGAAGTTGAAATTATAGTTTCTCGGAGTCTGACATTAAAGTTTTGCTGGTGAGACAATTGGAAACACCAAGAATGGATGTTCGGGAAATCGTGCTGCGTTTAAGCGACATCGGCGGAATTTGTTTTGGAAAATTCACTCTGAAAAGTGGAATGAGCAGTCCGATCTATGTGGATCTCCGAACGGCCACGACCAGGCCACAACTGATGGTACGTAAATGGCGACGGTAATTTCACTGACCTATGGCGCACCGCCTTCAAGAAAGGGCAAATACTGTTCAATGCACGTTTACACCAATCTCAGGTGCAAAATCAAAATTGAATTAAGTACAATTCAGATGTTCTCTGCTGGCGATTTTCTTTATTTTTGTACAGTACTGCACTTATGTTTTGAAGCCAAAACGAATTAATACAGTAGCCAATGAGTGAGTCACATGAAGCATATAGTGTGTATTTTGTTTTGTCAAGCATGAATTATATTTTAGAATATGTTTTTATTTTGTTTTTATCTGTAGATGAAGATTGCCGATTGTGTTTGGGGATGTGTCAAAGATGGTTCCTCCAATGTGGACGTTGTTTGTGGAGTTCCTGTTGGTGGTGGTCAACAGTATCGATATTATTGTAGCTATCGCCCATCGGTTTTGTAACTATTGCTCATCGTTCTAGTGTCATTCTTGTAGCTTCATTTGTGAAATAAGTAGTGACAAATAAATCTGTTTTCATCTACCTTGGAAGTACCGGCAGCATTTATTAATTTCTTCAGGTTATGGGCTGCAGCAATCCTCTAAGGTACTGAAAGTGTGCTAGATGTAGCAAATATTTGTTGAAATTTGAGGATTTCTGGAAACAAACTTTTGGTGAAAAAGCCTACCAGCAGGGTGCTACCATTCGTGCTCAAGAAGCTGAACCTCAACCTGACAAGATAGTTTCTCATTCATGTTTGCAACAGCTACATACATGATAAGTACTGTGTTGAAATGCGATTAATTATTGAACGTTATAATTAGTTATCTCCACCAGAATTAAATTCATTTTGTGGTAACGTTTTTGCAGAAATGAGTTAGTACATTAATTTATTTTATTTTTTCGTCAACATGAGTCCTAGAATAGAAAAATTAAATGACACAAATTATGCGGAGTGGAAAGTATTTATGGAGTTATTTTTGAAAAAGGACAAGTTGTGGACATTCATACAGACTCCATGCCCGGATGTCGAGGAAACTGAGTACGAGAAGAACAATATCCAGGTGACTGCTGTCATAGGACTGCACTGTGAGCCATCCCAAGTGCTTCACTTTGGGGGTGAGCCTCACGCATATGACATGTGGCGGTAGCTGGTTGCAGTCCACGCGAGAAAGACAAATCAGTCTTTCTACAGAACAGTTCCGACTTTTCTGGAACAACTGTTTTATCATAAGTACAAGACGAGACCGATGCAGACCCACATCAACAACATCACGGGCATACGAAGGCAGCTGTTGTCAACTGGGAAGAAGGTAGATGAGTCCATATTCGTCACAGTGCTGATGGTGCATCTTCCCAAGGCATATGCTCCGATGGTGATGTCTCTCCAGGGGATGGCAATAGATGAGCTGACGGTGCAGCTGGTGTCCAACAGGCTGCTGGATACTCAATGGTACCTGGTGGACAGTGGGCAGGCAGCCAAGCCTGACATGTTGACAGCCATGTGGGTCGACCAGGCGCACAGACAAGGTGGCATAAGAGGTGGCACTTGCGTTGTGGTAAGCCAGGAAAGTCAAATTCCTCTGGCAGGCCAGAACCCTCACACAAATGTTTCTTCTGCTACAAGGCCAGCCACTACAAAGCAGATTGCAGTGAGCACAAGAAGTACATCGCATCGAAGACAAGCGCTGAGGCACAACTTGTGGCAGTCATCCTAAAGGCTACTGTCGTCCATGAGGACAACCATAGCTGCATTTGACTTGAGGAGTCGGATAAGTTTGGTGTGAGAACCAAGCACATTGATGTGGCTTACCACCACCTATGTGACTTGGTAAAGAAGGACATAGTCAAGTTGGTCCATCAAATGAGATGTGTGCTGACATTCTCACTAAGCCATTAGGCAAGGAGCCTTTCAATATGTGTTGTGAACTCCTTGGCATGAAAGATGTGCACACTAGCGGTCACCGTTGAGAAGGGGTGTTGGTGGTGGTCAACAGCCGAGTGCACGATAGTATCATAACTATCGCTGATCAGTTTTGTAACTATTGCCCATCATTCTAGTGTCATTCTTAAAGCTTCGTTTGTGAAATAAGTAGTGACAAATAAATCTGTTTTCATCTACCTTGGAAGTACCGCATTTATCAATTTCTTCAGTACCGCCTGGTGCCATTCCACAAGCCACAGTCAGTTTGAAAAGTTTTTCTAAACTGCTTTCCTTATAAATAAAATAGTGCCGAAGCACGCCAAGTCGGATGTCTAGTTAATGACCAAGAAAGCTAGTTAGATTTAGCGGTGTAATCCGACAGTTACAGTGTTGGAGGAATGGCACCTCCGTGTGTGTTGCGCTTGCTGCCGGGTCCGAGGGTCGACTCGGCAGTGAGCATGTTGCCGCCTGATTGGTGGCGAGCACGTCGCCAGTTTGTTTGGTGGTGTGTGCACTTGGTTTGCCATCTTGTCGTCTCGCTCAAATGGAGCGGGATGACTGGATGTGCATGGTGCGGCCCATGTGGGCCACCATGCACATCTATGCCACAGGCCAAAACTGAGGTGATCACACCATTCGGCTTATTCGAATTTCTTGTCATGCCATTTGGATTACGAAATGCCAGCCATACATTCCAACGTTTCATAGATGAGGTACTACGTGGAATGCCTTTTGCCACCGCATTCCTGGATGACATACTGGTAGCATCCACATCACCGGATGAACACCTTGACCACCTGCTACAAGTGTTCCGGTGACTAGAGAACTACGGAATGATTGTAAACGCAGCCAAGTGCATACTGGGGCAGCCTCAGGTCAAATTCCTTGGCTACCAGGTATCGGCTGCGGGGATGGCCCGCCGCCAGACAGCGTCCATGCAATCGTGAACTACACTCAGCCAGAAACCATCCTGGAGCTCCGCAGATTTTTGGCAATGTTGAACTTTTACCGGAGATCCCTACCTTGAGCCGTACAACAAGCTCCACTGAATGAACTGCTAAAGGACATAAAAAAACGACAAGCACCCGGTTCCCTGGACACCTTCCACTTTGTCCACATTCCATGAGGTGCGGGAATCACTGGCAAACGCATGCACCCTGGTGTACCCCTTGGCAGACCAGGAGACAGCGTTGTTCGTGGATGCATCGGACGTGGCCCTGGGAGCAGGGGTGCACCAGCGCACCACACCATCTCACCCTTGGGTTCCAGTCAGCTTCTTTTCCAAAAAGCTATCAGGTGCCCAGGCCAACTACAGCACCTTCGACCGGGAGCTTCTGGTGGCCTACACAGGTGTCCTCCACTTCCCCCACCTACTGGAGGGACGAGAGTTCACCATATACACCGACCACAAGCCGCTCATGTTCGCTTTGACCAGCCAGGCCAACAACAGATCACCCCTGCCAGCGCCACCATTTGGATGTCATCAGCCAATTCACAGCCGACATACGCCACATAGCGGGAACCGACAATGTGGTGGCAGACACACTTTCACGCATGTAGCTTGATGACCCAACTGAGATGGACACCATGCAGCTGGCAGCAATCACATTCCCAGGACTGCTCAATCAGGCTCACCTCATGGAAGCGAAACACTCTGATCCCGAACTCGCAGAGATCTTGGGCAAACACACAGAGTTAGGTTTGCATCTCACACCGGGGCCAGTTGAAGGGACAGCCTGGGACAGACTGCTGTACACAGACACATCCACAGGCCACCAACGCCAGTACCTACCAGCCTCACTACGAAAGGACACTTTCGACCGGCTGCATGGATTAAATCACCCAGGCATCAACAAAACATGCAACCTGGTGGCAGCACAATATGTGTGGCCATCCATGCAAGCGAATTGTGCAACATGGGCACGACAGTGTGCACCCTGCCAAACCGCTAGAACACACACACCCGTTCAGCACCCGGCACCTTCGCACCACCATCCCAGAGGTTTGACCACATCCACATCGACCTGGTGGGACTACTGCCACTGTCAAGAGGGTCCAGCTACTGCATGACAGTGGTGGACCGGTTTACCCAGTTCCCAGTGGCCTACCCAATCTCTTGATACCACAGAGCTCACCACTGCACAAAAATTCGTCGAGGAATGGTTGCCCATGTTTGTGTGCCCACTCCGCATCACCACCGACCAGGGGTGAAACTTTGAGTCGGATCTCTTCAGGGAGCTTGGACAACTGATGGGAACCGATCGCATACACACCACCGGCTACCACCCACAGGCAAATGGACTGGTAGAAACTTTTCACCAACCTCTCAAAGCTGCAATCATAGAGCACGCCACAACTGACTGGGTAAATGTACTACCATTAATCCTCCTCTGGGTTCAGATCCACGCTGAAGGAAGACATAGGAGCCACACCGGCCGAAATGCTCTTCGGGGCACCGCTAAGATTACCAGGGGAACTGTTCACCCAGTCAACACCAACACCTCACGTTTGTGGACCGACTGAGATTGCACATGCACAACCTCCGCCCAGTGCCCATGAGCGCACACTCAAAATCAGCCACCTTCATCCACCCGCAACTGGCCCATTGCTCACACATATTCCTGAGACGCCATGCTTACTGCACCCGCTACAGGCACCCTGGGAGGGCCCGTACCCAGTGACAGCTCGCTCCGACAAGGTTTACACCATAGAGGTACGCAGAAAGACAAGAGCAGTTTCCATCGACAGTCAAGCCAGCCTTCATCCAAGCAGCAGATGGCCTGACACAACTGGCCACCCTCTCAGCACCACTTCCCGCACTAGCACGCAACAGGTCAACGGCACCGGCAACACCCTCACGCCACAAAAACGTCAGATTCGTCACGGGAACTGCCGGCAACTGTCTGAGGGGAGCCATGAGGCGTACTACCGCCGAGAAAGGGTAGCCAAGCAACAAACTGTGATGGAGACGAGATCGATACCGACATCCATCACCCATCACTCACTCACTCGCCAATCGAACTGCATACCGCATCTCTGTAATCGCAATTTGCGAATTGTAAATCGTCGGAATAAATGATTTGTAGTTTGCTCACAATTGGATGTCTTGTTCTCCTTAAAATAAATATTCCTAACACATTTCACATGGCTGAACTATACAGAAACTATTCAAAAATTTACTTATAAATAGTATTAGATATATGCTTAAATAAATAAACTCACAGGTTAAAAATATTTGTGATCAATGACGTTTTAATGATATTTTGTGTAAACGTATGTGTGTATATATATATATATATATATATATATATTTACCATTAGAGTGATACATAAGTTTTTTGGATAATTTACAATTGAATGCTAATCGAGGTCAGGTGTGAAGATAAACCAAATAATCTATACATAAAAATGATTTTCTGAACACGTAGTTGGGGAGGGTTGGGGTAGAAGTGGAGGAGGAAAATTGTCTCACACGTTTAAAAAAATTTAATTATTTATAAATATTTTTTATAAAGACACGCATAACGTCAAGGGCCACTTGACAATCAAAAATCACAGCACCAAACCGATACAAACACTTTTTTTTCTCTGCAAAAGTAACAAAATGTACAGAAATTGTGACGTGAAATGTTATATAAATACTGGCTGGAAACAACTGTTTCTTTACTTCCAATCCAAACTACTCGATTCTCCAATCAAATTAATCGGATCCGGTTTGAGTCACGCTATTTTTTTAAAGATCAAATCGCCCTTCAAAAATTCCAGGATCAAAATTATTGCCCGGGAACTCGAGTATAGAGTCACAATCGACTGCAACCTACGCAGAACGGGTCTCGAATAGTCTCTTGGCACCCGCTGCTGCTGACCAGGACAACCGACTGTATGGGGAACAATGAAGATGCCGATTAACCACTTCCGCAACGGAAGAATATCATATCCACTTCCGCCATACGCCAGGGGGGCGCCTCCAAAAAGAAAAAATATAATAAAAAACGCCAGGAGTTTGTAAAAAAAAATGGAAATTGTCACTGGAAATCAAGTCACTGGGAGGCGAACTTCTCATTGCATCCACCGAGTCGCCTCGATTCACTGAACATTTTGTGCGGACGCGTTTCTTCTTCCGACATGAGCCACGAAAACAATCGCGAGGGGTTGGAACTTGGAACAAACTCAAAAATTTGCATATGTATGACGTCATCCACTTTCGTTCGTTGTTTTATTTCCAAGACGATCATGTGTGACCAAAAAATGACGACTCTTGACCATTTCACTCGCCATTAGACACATCCCGGGGCTTGGCCGGCCGTCGACACTTGTGTGTGTTGTACATATTAAAATACAAAACCGGTATTTGGAAAGAAAAAAGCGTAACCGTCCGTCGACAACCAGATGTCGAAAATGTCTTTTCGAATAATGGCCGGATTGTTCGTTCATCATCGGCGAGTCGCTCCTCTTCGACCTCCCGAGGAACCAATCAGTGCACCACGTGGACTGGTTGAAAGGAATTTCCGGTTTTGGTTCAATGGAATCTCAATCCGTTCTGTCGCACTTCCAGCGGAGCTGTGAACGTCAGACGGCCGACACCTGAGCTTCTTCATCTAATTGAGAAAAGAAATTAATTCCCGTTGGCGGGTATTCAAAAAAATATTTTTGAAGAAAGAGGTACGTTTTGAATGCCACCTAGCCGCCAGCCGGAAGTAGGTCTCACCATCGTCTCCGTCAACCACGTCGGTCATGCAGTCGGCGTTGTAGTATCCGGTGACTCCCTCGTGGCTGTGCGCGCGGCCCAACTTGACCATGTGCCGATTGCGGGCCAGCTGCGCCGCGATGTTGTAGTCGGGCGGCTTGCGGGCGCGCGGCGGAATGTCCCGGGGCGGAGGCAGCATGCCGTGGGAGGGCGCCGTCATCAGCGGTTGAGGGTGGGACGACGTCGTGGTGC
Source organism: Mycogona germanica (assembly GCA_034698785.1). Lineage (NCBI taxonomy): Eukaryota > Metazoa > Arthropoda > Diplopoda > Chordeumatida > Chordeumatidae > Mycogona > Mycogona germanica. The sequence goes on along the minus strand of JAQGBY010001966.1, from coordinate 17,535 downwards.
CGCCACCGCCACCGCCACCGCCACCTCCGGCGAAGGCTGGGGAAAGAAACGGACAAACCAGTTAAGACTCGTCGCAGATTGTAGTTCAGTTTTCACAGTTGCTCCTCGGATGATCAACTGTCAGGTTGTCAGAAAGTCCGAAACGGATGAATTATGCCAGGAATCGATTTGGAGAAGGCTCTTACCTGTCTGTGGCGGCTGCATGTGCGAGTTGACGTGGAAAGGATGAGCACCGGCGTGACGCGATCGTGACGTAGGTGGAGATCGGCTGGCACCTGCGCAACGGCAAAGAATAACTTCGTCGTTTAGTTTGGAGGAATGGCAACAGTGAAGGTCATTATTATTGTATGTGAAACGACAATAGTGTTGAACTTGGCCATTGCTAGCCAAAGAGATCACGACACAACAATTAAGATGTTTGTTGAAAATGAAAACTATTAAGTCATCCGATTTTTAAAATTTATTGGCAGTTTCTGTTCACGTCTAATTATGTTGCAGCTGCCGTAAAGACTACTTCACTTGATCGAGACCAGTTAGAAACAGAAGACAACTTTCTTAACTAGACGGTGCGCAATTTAAAAATACACATACACGGATATATTGATTGACAAGAGGTCAACATTTACCCCCGGCCTTCACAAATCTTCTCTGTTGCGGCGGAGAATTTGTGGATCCGAACGAGCTATTGGTCTGGCTATCGTATTGGGAACAAGAGTCTGATTGGACGCCGGACGGTTGTCGTCCCTGCCCATTGGCCAGCGCATTGGCCTCGGCCGCCGCCGTCTCGGCTGCTGGGACACACCGAAACCAAGCACATTAGATGGAAACCGAATAAAAAGGGGAGTAGGTTCAGTGGACCACTCGACTTTCGGGTGGTGGTTGGGTCCAGACACGCGATGGTCGTATTGCTCGCTAGTTGGCCATCGCGTGTTCATTTTAACTGTTGCTAGCGATCCTTGCGGTGTCGTAAGACGGGCCTTCGTCTGTTCCGAGTGTCTCACCTGAAGCGGGGTTCTTGCGGAAGGGTGCGTTGCTGAGGCTGGTCACACTGGAGCTCTCCGCCGACAGGTTAACCGGCTGCACGGTGGAGGGCGTGGTGGTGTCGCTGTGAGAGCGTCCGTGGCCCATCCGGTCGGCCTTGCGGCGAGGGGCGATGGGCGAGAGGGACGGGGCGGTGGTGGCCGCGCCGCCAAACGGCTGGAGGCGCTGCGGCTGGTGCAGGCGGATCTTGCTCTGCTCGGACAGGGCCAGCATCTTGCGGACGGCCTGTGGCGATTCGGCACCTGAGCACACACGAGACACACGGAACAATTACGAGTGAGACAACAGTTGTGATTAAACAGGAACGAAATGACAAGAAATTAATTTTAAAATATGTCTTCTAGCTCGCCTATATCATTTTGAAAGAATTCTTTTATGTCATTGGCCACAAATACATAGTGAGCGTTCAGCTGCAGTCTTTGGTGACAGGAGTTTAATAAAAAGTCTGCCTGTGATGTCAAAGCACAACATAAATGTGGGGATAAAACCGAGAGTTGTCGAGACAATGAGAGGCAGGGGGGAAAAGAAAAACAGCTGCCCACCGTTGCAGGCGCTGTTCACTCGTCGCCGAGTCGTGGCTGCTTCCGAACACACAGGCAATGAAACACGAGCGCCACCTAGTGGTCGCCCAATAGAGAACGCCAGAGAAGAAACCAGGATTACCAACCCGAAACCCAATCTTCCAGAGTGCACATTCTGGAATGACACACTCAGCAACTGACCACGACGTCACCAGGTGAAAAACGGAAACCGACTAAGCCGCTCCCGAATTGGATTTTATCAACATCTAAGAAATTTTACACCGTATTTTAAACGTCAACTCCTTGGCTTGTTCGTTCCATTTTTCTCCAGTGACGTCATTTCATTTGGTAATGCAGCGCCAGTTCAGAATGCAACAAAACAAGAAAGACTGAAATTTAACGAAGACATGCATAAGAACTCAAAAGAATTGTATATGTTAGAAAGCAAACAAGGTAAAGCGTCAACGGAAATGGTTTTAGTAATAAAGAGCTTGTGTTCAGAAGAATTTTTAATTCGTACATGCAGAAAGCTGGAGTGAATGACTGTGGATTAGAAAATGTCAGATCGGTGTGGTATTTCTAGAAATATTTACAGTTTAGTAGTGGTTTGAGGGACTCTGTATGATTCCGGTTAACCCAATAGCTCATTTAATGATTTTCACACAATAATAAATGCTCTAACGTCACTTTGAGTCGCCATTCACAACTGTCCAGGGTCCATCTTATCTAAAACGTCCATCAGTTGCCATCGCGATCATCTCGCAAGAACGGGAGTGGATCCGATCGGACCAGATGCTTACCAAATTTCGGTCCAGATGAGATGGACTTCTTGCCTTCAGAAGTGCTGCTCGTGCTGCTGGCCGTGGACAGGGTGGGCGAAGGGTGACGTTTGCGCACTTGCACCACCGCTAGAGGACCACCTGGTGGGCAAACGGAAGGACACAATTGGAGTTCAAAAGTTTCAACAAAACCAACCAAGACAAGACAACAAAGTCATCGTAAGATAATTGTGCGGGGTTCGAAGGGCATCTGAGAAACCGTCGAGCGTCATATACCTGTTCCGGTGAACGTCTCGCACTCGAGCGACTTCTGGTGGAGGATCTCCTCATCAGTGATCACCTTCAGACAGCACAGGTACGCCTTCACCCTCCGCACCATTTGAGCCTGGAATTTGGAAATAGATAGACCAAAATTTTGTTTATATATCTGATAAATAAAATAACAGGGCCAAGCGGCGGCCTGGTGGAGGACTCGTATCTCACCTCCTCGAACATCTTCTTGGGGTTGGGCAGTCCGGTGCTCTTCTTGCGACGCTTGACCGTGGTGCTGTTAGCTCCGCCCACCTTCAGCTGGTTCATGGAGACCATGGCGGCGCTGGGGTGAGCCCCGCCCAGCTCCAGCATCGTAAACAGATCCTAAGACGGAAGCGTGAGTAGATTAATTAGATTAGTCGGCGCGAGTTTGGAATCTAATCAATCTCATAATGCTGACGAAATCGTTTCACTTACGTAAGGTGCTGAACACATGTTCGTGAGTTGTCGGATTTCTTTGGCAATCATGCGCAGTTTCTCGAAATTGATCTGAGTCACAAAAAAATAATAAAAATTGCGGGATCGGTTCACCAAACACTGCTTTCGGTTAATGATGACGAACGAAACCCAAAGTGAAACTAATTATCAACTTACCAGGCCTTCAACTTTGGTGTCATTGCCGAGATGTATGAATGTGAGATCCTTTCGCACGACGGGATAAAATGGAATCTAGAAAAAAAGATGGAAATAAATTAAGACGCTGAAACGCATGTTTTCACTTACCATTCGAGACCAGTCTCACTTCCGGTCCCTGGGATGAAGTCGGAACTACTTACTATTGGAGGCTGAACGTGTTCACTGTTGATGAGGTTCCTGTACTTGGACATGTTACGCGACGGATCCATGAGGTCCTGCATGTCCTCGTACAGCTTCAGATATTTGGACGGAAGCTTCTCCCAGGTGGCCCGCAGCCGCGACACGGCGCCGTGGCCCAGGCCGCTCACGATGGCGAACATGGAATTGAAGTTCTTGCACTCTTTGCATTGACCTGCACGAAGGATAAGCGATAATAATTCAAACCAGTCAGTCAGTCGCCAATCGGGGACAGGAGAAGCCGATACGAAATAAGGACGACGAAAATGTGAAACTCACGAGCAACTTTGACGAAATGCTTGACGATCTTCATTCTTCTGACTAGATTGTGTTCGCTGCATATCTCCGAAACCACCCAAAACATTTCCTTGTTCACCAACTTCGAAATAAAGAAAAACAATTACACATTTTCAAACCTAGTTTCCTGCGACCCTCTAGTCTAATCCAAAATGTTCCAATATCCCGTCTAATTTTACAGACTAAAGGAACACGCGTCACCACCACGTGAACTACCGGCCATCCGGTATAGGAACCAATTTTGGATCATCCATTTGCTGATTTCGAATGTTCAAAATGACCTATTGGGCACACAAATGTGTGTCCTATTAAGCTTAGACAATGAGGATATTGGACCTGCCTCTGCAAATTGGGTGAGCATGGGTGTTCCGTATCTGGACTGGAGGGCAAAGAGATCGTCGATGTACTCGGTGGGCTCAATCTGTCGGAGGATGCTGAAGTCCTCCAGCGTCAGTTGAACGGCCACCTCAACGCTGTTCAACTGCAGAAAGTGAACCTGGCTCTCGCGCATCAATTCCTGAAACAAAAAATTCAAAAACCGATCATTAGATAGGCACAAAAAATCGTCCTTAGAAAAAGTCAGAATTTCCCAGTGTCAACGTGATGAAATTTAAACTCAACCTGAATAATGGGAAACAAAAAATTTACTTGAAAGAGAAAAAACAAATGTCTATTTTCAACCAACCCCAGCCAAATCATCCGGGACTAGAGTTTCGGTGGAATTGTTGTTCTTGAGATAATATCGACTGCTGAGTCCAATCCGTTCGGACAGATTCTGCAGCTGATCGGGCAGCCGGCGTTGTTTGATGACGCCACCCTCGCCCACGGTCACCTCGCACAGGGAATAGTTGCTGGAAAACCCCCAAACGAACTTGATCAGTGAGCAACGACAGGAAGTGATTCATCAAGAAAACCACCACGACGAGAGAGGAGATTGCTTACCTGCTGGGATCGGTGATTCCAAACTCTCTCAGAGAGAGCATGACCACCTCCCTTGCCGTCGTCTCCTGCAAAGAGGGAAAAAATATTGAATATCGCCGTTTCGTTGGACTGAGTTTCAGAAGATCAGATGAACGAGGAATGATAATGACAGCTCTTGTTGCCAATGACGGCGCTTACCTTGTGGACCAGCAGGTACTTGCAGGTCTGGTCACTTCGGAAAATCTTGAGGACGTGCTCCGGGTAGTCTGGCCTGGGGTCGGCCTCATAGTAGGCCTGCAGGGTGCTCAGGTCAGGGTTGCTGTGACTGTGGTACATGGTGCCCGAGTGGTAAGGCGAGCGAGTGATGGTCCCCGTCGGTCCCGAGTAGAGGCTGTCGTCGGAGTTGTTCAACTGAGATTCACTAAAAAAGCGGACACAAAATGCAGATAAAATAGTTGTTTTCTTTGACTTAGTTAAGGGCGGACAAGCACCTCGTCTCACGACAGCGTGGCAGGCAGGTTGAGAGAGTACTCACCTGTTGCCGCTCTTGGAAATGATGTTCATCTTCATGAGCGCCTTCTTGAGCTTGGTCTTGTGTCCGAGCGTCATAAAGCCCTTGCGGTCGTCCTTCTTGTCGCCCGCCTTGTCGCTGCCGCTCTTGACCGGCGAGGCCGACGACGTCATCACCACCTGCAGCGTTCCCGGCTCCATGTAGTCCAGATGGGCGCTCAGGTGAGTGGACAGCCTGGCCTTGGGGTCGGCCTGCAGGCTGGCAATCTCAGAGGCCTTGCGCGGGCGAGACCGCGGAGAGTTCTCGGGCGTCGTCAGCATCTCCTTGAAGGCTGGACGTCACACACACACGAGAAAAATCATTCCTCAATTCCTTAAAATATTTCTCATAGTCTCATTTTTGTCAATGAAGACAGCTGTGAGAGTGTTGATAACTTTCGGTACTTGCGCTACAAAATTAAGATTGTAATTACCTAAAAGGTTGGATTTTATAGTGACACACAAATGAGTTGTTCCTCGTAGAATTTCCAAGGCGCGAGCGTGGCTCATGTGTGAGAAGCTGTGGCCGTTCACTTCGAGAATCTAGGTTCAACGGAACGATGAGAAATCAAATTAAGTTTCGCGTATTGATGAGATGCTGAGTCGACACCTGCCATACTAATACATTATAATTTAATATTGTGAGTGTCCTGTTTAATAAACTGACCTCGTCTCCTCGCTTCAAGCCCACTTCCTCCGCTTTGGAGCCTTTCTCTACTTTGGAAATGAAGATTCCAAAACCACGTTCGTAACCACCCAAAATGGAGAAATGGAGCACTTCGTCCCGCGTGGAACGGGCCAGGGTCACAGTCCGGCTTCTTGCTTTTGTGGCACAAGCAATGTTCAGCAATCGCAACTGGCCCTGCATTTTCTGCGGGAATCAAAATAAAAGTACACTTGGAATGGCAGGAATAAGGAACAGGAGTCAGGGAAAGCCAGGGTTTCGACTGGGGCAAAGCTAAATAGTCACTCTACGTGATTTGGTCGAACGGTTTTTTGTACCTCCTTCTCCAGGCCAGCCTCGAAGTTCTCGAGAAATTCCATCATGTCGGGGTCCGTCTCAAAGTCGGTAAAGTGGTTGTTGACCCAGAGCAGCACGACGCGGGTGACCCGGTCCTTGAGCGAGTGATCCTCGAACCAGCTGAGTAGCTTTTCGGCCACTTTAAGCGAGGAGCCGGCGAACGTGCGATGTGTCAGGAGAAAGTCCTCCACGTACGTCGGATCGATTATAGAGTTCTCCTCCACCAGCTGGCACAGCAGACGCTCCGGAGAGCCCTACAAACCAAAAAATAAAATAATTAGTTCCACGTCACTCCTGACTAATGTCTGAAGACAGACTGAAAATGAACACGACTCACCCGGATGACGATGTGCCCGTGTCGGTTGCCGCCGTCCAGCACGCGGTGCTCGGTGATGAGCACCACCCGGCCATCCTCCTCGTGACGCCGTGTGTTCTCCTCACCCTGGTGCAGGATGCGGTAGTAGTCGTTCTGTGTGATGCACACGAACTGACAGTCGTCCACGCGGGTGCGCATGACGCCACGGTGGTACAGCTTCTCCATGGTGGGTGTGATGCCAAAGCTGTCGCCCATGCGCAGCTCGCGCACCTCGCCGCTCCCCACGCCGCCGGCCGGCTCCACCTCCACGTGGCCGTCCACCAGCACCGACCACGAGTCCAGCTCCTCGCCGTCGTTCATCACCACCGTGCCGGCTTTCTCCACCACCGCGAACACCATGACGGCGCAGAGGGCGCGACGAACGGCCAACGTCATGTTGGCGAACGCCTGGAGCCACATGACAAGAGAATTGGAGGGGAAAAAATGAGGTTCAAAAACTGCAATGTGTCACACGGTCGATATTCATGCGGACACTTTTCGAGACATAAATTTATTTGGTCGAATGATCGGACCAAGTGGGGTGCGACGATTTCACGTCACCACATAATTTCACAGATAAAATAAATGACCTCGACGACAACACAGATAGATAAGTGAATTTCCAAAGTGTGGGCACACAGATCTTCCGTGTGACATTGGCAGTTGTTGGTTTCATGACGTCTGCCTCAAGCGTTTCGAGAGTACAGTAGAAGTCCCCACAACCCAGGCATTATTTTCGTTTCCCCATCGTTTATTTCGTTTCTCTGGCTTTTGGGCAAGCAGTTACTCACGGGCAAGTGTTGCATAAATTCCAGCAGGGTTTCGATGTCGTCTTCCGTCCGCTCCTGCGGATATTTCTCCAGACATTCCCGCGCAGTGTCTCGTACATTTAAACTCTGTTCGAAACGGAAAGAAAAACGGAACAATCACCCACTGATAACAACCGACACGGGTATTACTTAGATTCCCCAATATGACAGCGATCCCAGCGGCAATCAATAGCACTTTTTGGGTGCCGAAAGCGTCAGAGGAAACTCTCATAGCCCCGAGGAAAAATCCTACCACATCCAAAAATGAAATGAAAATTAATTTCTAGCCATGGCAAAGGCGACTTTCAAGAAGTTGTTGAAACAATTGATTTTATCCATTGCACACACTCACATTGGCGATTAAATCTCCAGATTCTGATCGACAATCTTGAACATGTCAAATCTGGTCGAGTGATCATGACATACACGAATGGGAACTAGAACTACTAAAAATACTCTTTTTCTCTTTTCTCGCTGTCGTCAGCAACTTTTCCCAGTCAACGGGGCATCATCATCGTCGTATGTGAACCGATGGAAAGATTAAGGTTTCCGGCAACTGCGCCCACCCACACACACTCACACTCGGGGGACGGGGCTTTCTGACGACATAAATATCGTCAACATCTGGCTAACGATGACGAACGACCCCGTTGTCTCGGGCAACGTGTCAGGTGGCGAGATCCGTTCTCTTTTGGCGGCAAATAGGTGGTGCAGAGGGTGGAGAATTGGAATTGGAGCGGTGAGATCACCTCCCACAACCTCCTCCACCTTGCCTCGATCGAGGGCGAGAAGTGTGTTTGTGTGGGAGAGCTGCCTAGCTGCAGTTCATCGGTTCGAATAATCGAGTCTAACGAGAAAATAAGTTGGATTTCTCCAACAACATTCTTCTTCGGGGTATATAGAGCGAAACAAATCCTGATTATGTCCTAATTACAAGTACTCGTTTGTACTGTAAGGACATGTTTTTTATAGAAATTTTTCACCGAAGTTGGTGAAATGAATTCCGATGACATTTCCTAAATTCAAAATCCAAAATTGTTTCACTCATCATTTCTAGTGATTTGACAATTACTAATTTTGATTTGAAATTGAATTGATTTTAAAGGAAAATAGTATTTTCATGCCAAATCACTAGCCGCCATACATAACCTTTTTGTAGCGTTCCTAGTCTTGAAATAATTTGAAGCTTTCAAAATTTTTAACAAACTTCAGATAAGTTTTCTCCAAAAACAATTTTTATTTCATTTTTTTAAATATCAACTGTAGTCAACCGCACTACAGGCGTTACGTCCCCCTCATGGTGCTTAGGCACTGTGCGAAGGGTCACGACCAGTACCCCGGGAATCGAACCTGGGATCGCCGAAACCACAGTCAGTCGCTAAACCAACTGAGCCACGACGAGTCGTACAAATTGAATTGAATCAATCTGATCCTGTGTTGCCAAATTGCAGGTCCAAAAACTGGGTGCGCATTTTGGTATTTCTCAAAATCAAAATCAACTTCGGAGCAACTTCTGAGAAAATCAAGTTCTCAACAGAGGATTTCTGAAAACCTAATTTTCGTCATCACCAAGTTAATGATCAAATACTGAATTTGACCGTTAATTCGTAAAATGATTATCGTCCGCATCGATAATATCGAGCCACTCGATTATGTCGATTTTATGATCGATTCGGCGATATTGGGTAATATCGAAGTTTTGTGCGGTCCGCGCTTTGAAGTGCTTTTGTTTGTTTGAGTACGACCCGTCTTAGCGCAGTTGGTTAAGCGACTGACTGTGGTTCGGCGGTCCCGGGTTCGATTCCTGGCGCGGGCTTAGGCTCGGGGTACTGGTGAAAATGTGCCTCTCACATAGTGCCTAAGCACTGAGAGGGGTACAGAATCTTCCTGTTGTGATTATACAATTCAGTGGATTAAAAAAAAAGTTTATTCCTCAACTTGTTTCTGCGGTCAAATTCATGACGAAAATGCACTTTTCCCTCAAAACCATCGATTGAGCGGAATTGAGGATTGTGCGCATGCGCAGATGACGTAATTTCATGTTGAGAATCAAATTTGAAAGACCAAAATGTGGCCCCTGATCCAAACTTCCTTTCTCAATTTTGTCAAGTCATTGTTTTTTGTACCAACAGACGTCGCTACCTCAAATGACAAGCGCTATTTTTCCACTTTCAGAGCGCTTTCTCCTCATGTCATTGCCATCCATGAGAATTTCGAGAGCGGAGTGCAGCCGCTCAGTAAATGGATCAAATAATGAAATCGACTAATAGGATTTTTTCCATTTATATATGGAGATAAAATGCTCCGTGGAGCTGCTTTTTGCAACTGCCATTATTTTGGGGTTTCCATTTGATCGATCCGCGATTTCTTTTTTTGCTCATGTGAGGCAAAGATCGCGATCTTTTGGATTAACGTATTAAACAAATCCATACGAAAACCCCAAAACGAGCTGAGATTCCCCTGTTTTGCGCGATTATCGCGACACCTGACGACGGAGCACGACCGGAAACAATTTGTTATCGTCGTCTAACGGCTATTATTTCCAAAATAGTCGCGTGTGTTGTATGGTCGTCGTGGCAACACCTTCACGATCACCGGGGGCACAACAGAACACAACACGGCGCAAAGTGAAATTAATTTCGGGGGTTATTTCGTTTCTATGGAGAAGAACGTACTAAGCCGGCAGGAAAGCCAACCCATTGGACAAGTTCTTAAAAGAGTATGTCGCGACTTAAAAATGAAGTGAAGAAGAGACAACTGCTTACGTCAATGGATTCGGCCAGATCCTCCTCTTCGTCCGAGTCGACGGCGCTCTCCACCAGACCGGACAGGTCAACCTCCTGGTCGTCCAACGAGGACGAGTGGGCGGACTGCATGGTGTCCGAACCCGAGTAGGCGGACGAGGTGTCGCTACTGTGCGAGTTCCGGTTCGATTTCAGGTACATCTCGTGCTGACGAAGCAAGTGGGCATGCTGCTGCTGCTGCTGCTGCTGCTGCTGCTGTTGTTGCTGGTGCAGGTGCGGCTTGCCGTTGGCGTGCTGGTGCAGGTACTCCAGCTAGACAATTACAATGACATTTAAGACAAACACTCGCGCGATACAACATCCAACGTTTGCCACGGGGTTCTCAACAGATTGACTTCGTACCTGTTCCGGATCCATGTCGCCGGAAGTGTAGCAGTCATCCTGTCCGGGAATGATCAGCTTGTCCAGATTCATGTTCACGCAGGGACGGCGGTGGTGGACAACGCTTCGCGGAAGTTGCACATCGTGGTAGTCAATCTGAAATGGAGAACGCAACCGGAATCATTACTAGAACCGCGACAATTTAAAAATCAATCGGTTACCAGGTAGGTCAACAGTCAAAGACCAACGTATGATTAAAATAAAATTGCAGTTGGTGCAAAGGGCAAACTTTTCGCGCCAGATCTTGATCCAAGTTTGAGAAGAGAGCAAAGCCCAACTTTCCTGAGTTTTGGGTTATGACGAAGAAGGATGATGTCTTTCAATGTACGTCTCAAAAAGTACAGTTTATTATATATCCTCGCCAGCTCTTTGACGATTTTCCACGGCTCTGTCCCCTGTTTGTTCTCTTATGCTTAAATGCATCGCGGACTTTCACATATTTTTCGTGTAGCCACTCGATCCACTAGTCATATGCCTTATTGTTTTTTCCTGGGTCATTTGAATTGTGATTTGAGACTGGGGCAAATGTTTGGCTGCCCGGGGCTTTTGAGATCGCTTTTCCCGAAATACAGGTCACGCGACCGAATGGTATTGAAAGTCAAACGCACCCCTCTCCAACACGTGTTTTGAAATTCTCCTGAACATTAAGAGATGGACGAGCACTTTCCTGTACTAGCTCGGACTCGCCTCTCGTGTTCCAATGACTGAACGCACCCTGCCCCACTTTGCTTGCTCATGACGTGCCGGCCCGTTTCCGGTGCTGCAATTCGTGACTAGATGGCGCTGGCGACAAACCGATCGAGGTGGCGTGGGCGGGATGGAAGGTGGCGAGTGGCGCGGAACTGATGGCGCCTCGCCACGTTCGAGCAGCGGAAACCATAAAAAGGAACACCTCGAAGCCGCCACGCTCGACACTCCACCTACTTGCCCACCCTCCCCTCATCATCCACCAGCGCCACCCACTGTGGCACGATGGCATCTCCAACTGCCAATATTGACGCTGAGAAACACACCGTGGTGGCAGGGGGTGGTGTTGCTGGTGGCGGCGGATGCAGTGGAGTGCAAAAAATAATGGTTAATCTATAGAAACGACCGTGAACGACGTACGACCCGTCAACCCTCGTGTGGCCCACCCTGCTGCCGCCGACCGCCGCCGACCGCCGCCGACACTAGTCACCGTTGCGGGACGTGAAAGGGGGCGGGAAGAGAGAAGAAAAACTATAAAAAAGTGATCAGGCAAACGACTCGGATGGAATCAGGCTTCCTCTTCTACAGGGTGGTTGAGGGGTCAGAATGTTGGCGGCCCGCCATGGTCCAATGCGGCCCGGGTCATCAGTTGCAACACTTAACTGGACGTTAACCAGTAAAGCCCATTTCTTTGGACTGTATTAGCAAAATTCGAGTGCCTTGTGCGGACAGGAAGCCCATAAGGCCGTAAAGATGTGAAGAATCTCGAGATCAGAAGCCGAACAGGAGGAAATGGAAAAAGGGAAACTAATTAACCCATCAATCGAGCAACAATGTTTTTCTCTGATTCAAGTGCCAAGTGCAAAAGGTATATATCACAACAGGAGTTTCTGTACCCCTCTTGGTGCTTAGGCACTAACAAGAAGCGCGGTTCCCTCCACCACTTCCGCCAAGTGCCACACTCGAGGAAATGGAGGGCCACGGAGGATCCTTCCTCTGTAGCACCAATGTGTGTCCGAGACACGTCCGGCTCGTTTGTCCGATTGTGACACCTTCGTTCATCATTCCAACGACGTGTGTTATTGGACCTGGACGAGCTGGACGAGGAGGTCTTATCTCCTTTCGCACGACCACGACGACAACGTCACCGGTGACAAATGGTGGACTCGCTGATGGCGGCGGAGGAATTCCGATCGCGTCCTCAACAACCTCAGCATCAGTGTGGCGAAAAAGCGAAGGAGAGCCTCCTCGTGCCAGACAAATCAAACCGGGAATAAATTCCAAAGAAAGTTCCCTTCTCTCTCGCTCGCTCTTTCTCCTTCCACCACTGGTCAAAAGGAGCATACAAGACTGACGTCACAGATCGAGATGACGCGGAAAGATAACCACCAGCGCTACCTAGTCCTTATTTACTTTTGGGGTGGCTACGAGCCCCCCACACTCTACCTCGATCGCATCTTGCCGACAGCCGGCTCACTTTCAAAAAGAATGGCCGGAGAGGTGGTGGCTGTGGAGGTGGAGGGTGTCCAGGGACGTCGGGTGGTGGCCTATCTGATTGGGCAGCAGATGAGGCGCGGTGAGGGGAGTGCGGATCGCGACACTCAATCTGGGGCGTGGCGCGGTTGCGCGCCTGTAGGTGGGCGTGGCACGTGCGTCGGCGGTTGCACGTGAACGGCACGTGAAACAGACGCGGCATCATCACCACCACCACCACCACCACCACCACACAACCACCCCTTAGTCCGGATCGATGACTGGGGGGTCGTCGGGGGGGGGGGGGGAGGGGAGAAAGACGAACTCCCCCCGTCCCGTGGTAATGGCCAAATGCGCCAGGACAGACCTTTTGGCGTTTGGCCAAACTGCCGATAGAACTAGCTTCTTGGCGGCCTCTCATTGGATCGAGATTGGGGGGTTGGTAGACGGAAACAACTGATATGTTTTTTTTATTTCCTTTTACTGTAGTGACCAGAGGTAGCTATCGGGTATAAAACTATCGAGAATTGACTATTGCACCATAACGTACTTTTCGGTTGTCCTAAACTTCACAATCCTCTTTGCTTTTGTGACGTCATGTCCTCTCTTTTACCACAACTACAACCTCATCCAAACCCCCGCCTCTCAATCCCCTAAATGTTATTAGATGGTGACACGTGTCTGTATTTACCATTTTCCAAGACCGTGAGCAACTTGGACGACAATCTTGTGGCGCCGGCCAAACTGAATTTATAAAGATAATTTGATTCAACGTCCGAAACAAATTGGGACGTCCAACCAATAAACAATCGAGAGCCGGTGCCCATCCACCCATATAGGTTTTGATGGCCAGCCGCCACCAGCATTAGTTAAGAAATTCCAGAGGCGCCTCAGTCTCGAGGCCAACATTAAGACAATGACGACCTCCTGGAAGGAGTCAGCGGATTACATTTACTGGTTGCACAGCTTTTATGACTAGTCTTACGTATCGGAATATCGAAAATATTCAGCAATAGGATTTGCCAACTGAGCTCGTAACTTCGCCTAAATACAGTCCAGAAGGTCAATATCGTGACGAATACAACGGAAGGATTTCATGTGACTACAAGCATTAGACAGAAGGGAATTTATAACAGTTGGGAAGAACTGAATGTGGTTCAGGATCAAGCCATCGGTCAAGTGAGCAAAGACTTCTTCTGAGGGATTAAACATGTAATCAAGACTTTGATTGATCGGAATAAACCGATCCTGATTGAGTCTATTGCAATAGGTTTGTATGGTGCTCTACATGGCCATACTGTCACTCAGGTGTGTATTATGCCTCGTGACTTTTCGTGTATTTGAAAAATAAAGGCTAAAGGCCCAGAAAACAACTTCAAAAGAAAAGTGTGAATCGACAAACTTTAAGTGAACAAATGTTTATTTAAATCATTAACATTTAGCAGGGTGCCCACTAAAGTTAATTATGAGTTACAAGAATACTGGGAGTGTCGACCAGTTGCTTTTGAAGAGAAGCAACCAACTCACTTAGCGGTCAAAGGAAATTGCAAACAAAGTTGGTTTGGGTTTGACCTTGGCTGGGAGGGTCAAATGCACAACTATTTCTCGAAAATTAAAAAACGAAAACTTTAGGAGTGCAGAAGTGTTCAATTTGGAAGTCGCCGAATCTACATGGGCCACAGCAAGGTTGATGTGTGTACCCTATGAAGATAGCCCTGTGCCAATGTAGAGGGAGTGTGTGTGTGTGTGTGTGAGACTGGAAGTGGCCGAATCTACATGGGCCACCACATCAAGGTCGATACATGTACCCTATGAAGATAGCCTGGTGGCAGTGTATAGTGTGTGTGTGAGATCTACAAGAAACATGTTTATTCTGGCAATTTGGATAAGTTTAACTGGGTGAAAATGTTAGAAAAGTGGAACATAGAAAACACGCGTTTTCTTATGGGTTTCCTTTTTAATGATCCAAAGAAAGACTAGGCCTGCCCTCTTAATAAGATGATCTGAAGTCCTATCATACATAAGCTATTGTATATTTAAATAACAATTAAAAACATTTGCATCATCAAAAAAGTCAAATTTAAAAAAGTGGCTTAGGACCACTTTACTTGTACAAGAACGAGTCCTTGACTTGACCTTGAAAAAATGTAATTGTAACACTTATTAAAACTTAACACTAATATCAAAACACTTGCAAACAGACAAATAATGGCTCATGGGGCCCTTTGCTTGTTTGCGACACATAACCAACACTTCTTAATGAAAAACACTATTCTCTATACACTAATAAGTAACCAAAACTGGAAGGTGGTATTGCATGTTATGGCTAGAAAAAGACTTTGGAAATGAGTTGACCTCTAAGTAGGCCTCAAGGTCAAGCTGCCTCTTGATGCATTAAAATTGTATTTTGAAATTCAAATCCCCGTGCTTACTGGTTAGTGATTATGTAGAACTTGGCAGGGGACCTGCCAAGGACACGACAATACCATAGTGCTCTTGCAGTACAGGTAGTGCAAATTCGAAAACACAAGACTGGATACCCCCACCTCAATCGCAATTCATGAGTGCCAAAAAAGTTGCAGTGTTGAATCGTTAGCATAAGATCCCAGGCCCAGCAACATAGCAGATTCTCCAAATAGAGGTATGCCTAAGTCGGAATAATACCTGGCACAGAGCTCTTAAGTCCTGTACTTCATTGTGTCTCAACTCGGGGAAAAGCTAAGGATTCATCCGAATTCAACAAAGACCAGATAGTGACAAGATGGCTTGGTAAGAGCATCTCCTAAAAGGTGTCCCCGATGAGTTGCTAAGGGGGCACAGAATGCTTGTAGTGCGGTTGACTACAGTTGATTGGGAGCAAACAAATTAACACCAGACAGGAGCAGGGCAACCCATCTCGTCCATAACAGGAGACATTAATTATCTCAATAATTTCAATCTCGGTGAAGGTTCAATGTGTTCCGGCACACAGTGCATCATATGCATTGTTCACAGCCACTCATAGTGTGGATGTGAGCCCTTGGGTGAGAAACACTGGGAAACCTTCACCAGAATGCACTGTGGGATGGACTTAGGAAAATACAGGAAGTGTGACAGTCTGGGTAACGTTTTCTTGAGGGAATGCTTGAATACTCCCTGAACAACACAGTTGACCAATTACAGCCATTCATGGCAAATAATCCCTGGCAGGGATAGGGCCATGTGTGTCTCACTGTGTAGAAGACTAAGGAATGGCTAGAGGAGCATTGCAAGGAATTCCCTTTCATACCATGGCCCTCAACTTAACTGCACATGAATCTAATAGAAAATTTGTGGTCTTATTTCAGCATTTCAACATCATTTATGTAAATTGAGGAATCTTTTCTTGCAGTCATGGTGTCAAACATCGGGAAATGCAGCATCTCGTTGCTGCACTGTCTCATTGGGTAAAGAGCACCTCAGGTGGTGATAGAACTCAAATTACTGATGATTTAAATGTTTTGGTACAAGTTACAGTTAAATTCATACACATTAACTGTGTGGGCATATAATGCACATTACATTAGTGGGATCAGTGACTTAACAATTTGGGTGAACTTGTGCTCCATCGGCATTCAGAGATTTAAAATATACGAATGTTCTTTGACATACTTGCATCGCAGGTCTAAAAAGGCTGGAACGAAGACTCATTTCGATTGACACTTGGTATTAAATAAGCATCGGTTGTTCAAGAGTTGTTTACTCAAGACGCCATTTGTTTTCACTTTTAGATTACAAACAATTCTCAGATTCGAAACCGAAATAAGTAAAATACGTTTCTGGCTACATGAATTATCTAACTCATGCTCACTCGTCTTTTGACCCCTTTTCCCGAAATCCCTCATTGCCACCCATAACACTTCACAACCATCCTTCTCATGCCAAGTATTTGATCCACCAGCAACTAAAAAAACAATCAAATTCTTCTGACTCACAGTTGGCAACACACAGGAAAATGTACATGCGGGGGCGGACTGTTTCGAAAAATGTCAACATGCCAGCAATGTTAGCTATGCCAAATGGTTTTTTTTTCATTTTTTAATTTTATTTCAGCAAGTTAAGGTTGCAAGTTAAGTTATGTTAAAGGTTGGACTAATGGGAATTAATTTCATTCAAATAATGAAAAAAGTACCATAAGAAGCAGGAGTTATGAAGAAGCATTTTGATATAATCAACTGCAAAATTCTTCCAAAACTGTCACCCTAACTCTGTTCCAAATGTAGCGCACGAGCAACGCCATCTAGTGAGATGGCGAGTTGCGAATAGTCGTTGAATGTTGGCAGATCGAACGGCCGATAGCAATTATCCCAAATATAAAAATCTGAGTCCGATCCAAAATTGAGATATCACAAACAACTTAATTTCTTCAGCATGGTTCCGATCCTGTCGGCTGACATCTGATTGCATCAAACGTGAGGTTGAGGTTGGTGTTTGGGGAAAGAGGAGACACTCAACCAGACTCTCGAGGAATCTGGAACGACGGCTGCGTTCCACAATCGACCGAATAGTGCGAGAAAGAAACCGAACTGTATTTAAGCCCTTTGTCCAAATGGGACTTATTAGCTATTTGCTAATGTCTTAAGCAAAATGTTGCGGACAGGAATGCAGCGGGGTGGCGATTGTTCACTACAGGTAGATGGGATTAGTCAAGTTACTCCATTAGCGCGATCTTAATAGTGCGGTTTCGGCGGTCCCGGGTTCGATTCCCGGCGCGGGCTCTCGAAAATTTCGATCCCGGGGTACTGGTCGTTCCC